>VZRI01003140.1:277705-345575 GCA_013397515.1 Upupa epops
CTGTGATACTGTGATACTGTGATACTGTGATACTGTGACAAGGAGCTGTGCTTCCCCCAAAATCCCTCTACCATCCCTATCTGGGAGTGGGTCCTTCAGTCCCAGTAAGCAGGGACAGCAGCTAAACTCAGCATCATCATGCTAACACAGATCTTGCCTGTCAGCCAAAACTGAAAGTGCCTGATGCCCTTTTAGCTGGTTCTCCATATGTGACAAGTCAACAAACTACTGTCCAGCAACTGAAAAGTTTTTTTCACCCTTCTGTGTCCAGATTCTCTCAAAAGGACGGCAGATAGCGTGTCCTCAGTCTTCAACCAGGAATGGTAGAACAACCATCTCAACCAACCTTAGTATGTCAGACATTATTTGAGTTATACAGGGCAGTAGCTCTGCATAAGCTGCTAAACCAAGCTAAGGTGGTTTGGAGACTAATTTTGAACTTGTTTTCTGAAGAAAAGGCTGATTTTCCTGAATTGCAAAACAAGAGCAGGGTCTGCATGAAGTTTCTGATTTGCATTAGCAATCAGGAGTCTGTCTCACCATCCAGACCCTCTGTTCAGTCTTAGGTACAGCACCAAGAGGAGAAAAGTCTGGCTTCTTGCTCTCTCAGAGAGCAAAATGAGCAACTAGCAAAGGCAAAAGCTGCTTTGCCTGTGCCTCTGTAGCCCCTGACTGGACACTGTCTGCCACAGGAGAAGCATTGAGGTGGAAGTTGACAGTAACACCCAAGTTATTTCCCACCAGCCCCCGGGCACTGGCAGTTGGAGGGAGGTGGCAGCAGGACAGGTGACTAAAAGGTGCAAAACTAGACAAATGCAACTTCCTGTGAAGCCTCTGTTCATCTCTGGTTTTGAGCCAGGGAAATTATGACATTCATTTGCCTCTTAGGACAAAATGCCTGTGTCTGTATCTTTATCTCCAAGTCTTGCACTTTATCCAAAATACCTATTTGGGTTTGTCCAAGCTCTGTATGGAGTTTGAGTACAGACCAGTGTGGAAGTCTAAACCATTGGCATAGTTTGACTTTCATACCTTCTTAATTTTTTTTTTGCACTTGTAACCCAACTGCAGCAGAGATGGAACTCTTCCATGTCCTCAGTTTTCCAAACATAGATTGTGTATATTCTTCTTCATTTCAGTGCAAGCTCCTCTCTTCTTTCCTGTTCCCATCAGCAATGAAAAAAACATCTTCAAAACTTTGATGGAAAGATAAGACACGTGAGATAGTAGATTATTCTGAATGAAGTTTCTGAGGCAGTCTAAGTTTTGAGCTCATGTACTGCTCTCTCTAGCTTGATTCAGAATCTAATTTGTCCAAAATTTCAACTGTGATGAACTTTCCCAAAACAGAAGCAGCAAGCTGCTTCCCACCATCACATACTTGGCCTGCATCCTGTCTATCCATATGCAGCAGATGTAAATAAAATTTACTGGCACAAGCAGCTTTCTGCACATGGCATCTTTCTGAGTCTTCTTTAGTATCCATGTGAAGAAATAAATGATTTTATTGATGCACTCAGAGGCCCAAATAACACTTAATAATGACCTGTAAATGGAGGTCTTTCTTAATATACATCAATCAATAACTCATGTAATTATGCCTTGTGTCATTTTGCTGAATTGTTAACAATTCTAAGCAAAGTTATAACGATTCCTTATAGACAACACATGTCTTCCAGCAAGCACATTTTGCTGGCTTCTGTGTATGGTATACCTGCACATTTACAGATTTAGTGCAGGCACCAGTTGCATCACTTAATTTGGGACATGGCTTCCTCCAGCTGCTCCAAATCGTTGCAAGTGAAGCTTGCAAAAATCTCCTGCCACATTAAGAGATGTTTTGGAGAGCAGACTAGAGCAAATGTGGACAATATTTTCTTCTACCCAGTGAAGATAAAATGGTTAGTAAGATGGTGCTTTAATTGGGTGGAAGACGACTACGAGGTCAGAATGAAATATTTGTGGTGGAGTCAACCTGTCTGGTGGTAGAGGGAAATCCTTTGTGTCAGCACATTCATTCTTGGCTTTATCCTTGCTCACTGGATGTGACTCAAAGGAAACTCTGGGCTTTAGTTTCTTCATCAGCAAAATGGAGATAATATTTCTACTTATGCAAGTCACTTTAAGTGGAAAGCACTACTTTCACGCAAGATAGCTTTATCGTGCCAGCAGACCACAGAGTTTTTCACTTTCTGCTTGGAACGTTTCACAAAAATCCCTCCACATATGGAAGAGAACAAGTATTGCAGACTGAAGAAAATGTGATTGTTAGGGAGCTGACAGTGCTACTTATATTTGCGCATTTTCGCTTTTCAAACATAGTCAAGTTTGGCAATGAAACTCATGCTCATCTGGTTGCTTTTATGAAATGAGCTGACCGTACTGCTCCAGGTTTTGTTGGCCCCATCACAACCCTGCTTTGCACCAGCCTTGGCTCCTGCCCAAGCTCAGGCCACACCCACACAACCCAGGCTGCTGCTTGGGCAGCAGGACATGACTGGCAGGTACCAAGCAAAGCCCTAAGCCTCGCACATGAGTTTTGTAGCAGAGACAGACTGTTTAGTACGATAAATTTTCCTCAGCAAGACAGTGCTGCAGCATCACTTGTCATTCCACCACTTCTCCATAGAAGACAGCGGAGAGCGATGCTCTAGCACCTTGCCATTCTGCTTAACAGAAATGGTGAGACCTGAAAATTAGGATTAGCCCTTCATTGTGATGCCCTACCATCCCCCAGCACACATTGATCTCCCCGTGACCATGAGGGACATGGTTCTTCAGCCCAGAACTGTGTCACTGAGGAAGTGCACAGTCCTGCCTAACAACTCACTGTCCTCTTTTTATTTTCAGTACAGTACTCTATTAATGTCAGAAGACTGATAAAATAGTTCAAGATGAGTTTGGAACAAGACTGTAGACAAGCACCATACATCACATAGCTATTAAAGAAAGAATAGTTATATTTTAATTACTATATTTATCTCAGAGAACACAACTATTAGTTTTTCTGATGAAAATAAACGTAATAAAGGCTAACGTACTTTTGGTAGTAGAACCATTAAATCCTCTCTCTAAATACGGTCTAGATATCTGAGGTGCAATTAGTACATCCATGCTGAGTGTTTCTCTGAGTGAGTGTATGGATGCACTCTAACCTGAATCTAATTCTGCTCAAAGGCCAAGGCAGAGAAGCGCTATTTGTGTTGTAATTATTTAGTAGAAATGGGCAACATTACATTTTTAATGCCTTACGGTGAATGAGCACACTAAGACTTTCAGTGCCTGTTACTCAAGTCTTAATTGCTTTTAGAAACTCTTTAACAGAAAATACATTATCACAGCAAATGTGATGTTCATATGTGAAGAAGCCAGACGCAAAACAAAGCAGTGGCTACCATGAGCATAGGACACAAGATACAAGAGTTTCTGTGACAACTACAAAATTTAGACATCCATATTAGTCTTCCTCTTGTGAAAAGAGAGCTGAACAAATAATTCAAAATGAATAATTTATTTGATTAATTTTGTCTCTCTTTGCTCAGGGAATATATACAAGCCAATCACACCATCTTGATTTTGTTATTCAAATATATTCAGTGACTTTCTTTTCACTATATTTTTTTTACTCTATGGATTAATCAGGATATTTAAATTTAAAAAACCCCATAGTTTTCCTGTGATTGGCCAGATGTGCCACATGACAGTGTTTTTCTTCTGTGAGCAAGTGAGTATCCCTGCACTTCTGGAGTAATGCTTAGGCGTGCAAAATTGAAAATTCAATTTTGACAAATATTTGCATGTGCATCTTTGGAATTCACTTGCTGCCAAGAAAACTGTCAGTGAAATTCAGCACCTCTTAAATTTGTAAAATGTGAGAACTAAAACATGCATTTTAGCATTTGCATTTAACGTAATTTATTTTTTCCAGTTTTGCCTGAAGGTTTTAGAATGTTATATTTTCTCTGAGAGGATGCAGCACTGCCTTCCAGGACCGAATTATTGTTTTGAGCCACTCATCTTAATATCACTTGGCTCAGCCAATTGTCTATTGTTCTGAAAGACTGCTGATTTTGATTTTTGATTAAGAGGATCTGCTAAAGGAACCCTCATTTAGCTGACAGCCATTTGGTGCAATGGCCATTTTCAGGAGTCCAATGTAGAGATTCCCAGGAACCATTTATGCTGTCTGAGCCCCATCTATCTGCAAACATCTACCAACACAGCCACATACTTCAGCTAGCAATTGCCCAGCTCTGGTGTGACAGCTTGCTTCTGTGTGTTTTCCTGAGAGCTAATATAACTATCTGCAGAATTTATGTGTTAATATGTCCCTCGATTTATCCTTAAAGCAGCCTCCAAATGTTCATGTGCAAGGACATGAAAAGAATTTAGGGGCTGTCTAATCTTCAATTACATCTGACCCACTATTGACTCAGGGTGGGGGTGAAACAGAATCCCTACTCACAATTTGCAGAAGTATTAAGCGGCAACTCTGCCAGTGGAGAGCTATTTATGGTGTCTATAGCAATCAACAGCAGAGCCTGGCATGGCTGCTGCTGCTGTCCTGGCTGCATCCTGCCCCCATACAAGGACATCATCTTCTCCACTGCTGAGGAGAGCCACTCCTACCTGGCCAATGAGACAGATGGCACACCATGGGACACTGTAAAACAGCAACAACCAAAACCCACCTCACAGAGCAGGAGGTTGGTCTGCTGGTAAAGACAAGCGAGGTGGCAACCAGCTATTTTTTTGACCCACGGAGAACCATAAATGCAACTAGGAAACTGTACTGGTATTAACTCATTTAAATGGAGTGGGTGCTTCAGTTACTAAATAGGATTATTTAAATGGCTTAATTTACACATCACAGCAAGCTAGCCCTACCACAAATCAATAAATTTACATAGGTTCTTAAAATAATCAGTAACATGCTCCTGCATGTATTTTTTTTATAGGTACAAAATTCTTTACTGAAAGCCAGAATTGCATCATAGGACCAGCTTTTAGTTCACTTGCTAGTTATGAGGAAACATGAATGTAATAAGACCTAAAGCTGAGTGGCAGCTTTGTAGCTCATTTCTGCAGACAGTGGAACTTTCAATTCTCATGGGCCCAGGTGTAAAGCCACCCCATGCCACCCCAAGGGGTCCTGGTGCAGGCAGAGCTTTGCTGAGCACTCACAACTGCAGCACAGGAAGAAACAGAACTGAGGCATTCTCTCTACATACCTCTACCCAGGAACAGCATGCAGAGGGAAGGATGAAGAAATGTATGGGAATCAATTCCAATAGGAATGTCCTTTACCCACGTCAGTGCATTTTATCCACATAATTTCATATTCCTCATCCATCTCTTTCCCTTCATTCTATCTTTGATTAGAAGTAGAAGCTCTAGAATGCCACCAATAAGACTGTCCTGACAGCAGAGTAGTACACAGCTCCAGCTAAACATATTCTCACCATGGTACCAAAGGGATATTGCTAGCTGGAAGGCAGAAACCTTTGAACTAGGTATTCTGGCACTCAGAGTCATATCTGAGCCAAAGCAAAGCTCAGATGGGGAGTTATCCCCATAATTGGCCAAACTAGCTGTTGAGTGGCTTTTGCACTTGCACCACTCTTCTGCTCTCCTTCACTTCAGTGCTCCCACATGCGCAGCCATAAGAAATGACCTCTCCAGGGCTTGATGAACATGTAATGAGAGAGTGTAGAAATCCTGTAGCTTTGCTGGTTTGTGGAAAGACACTGCACTGATGGGTCAGCTGTACATAAACAAGGCTGTTCTAGGCCTGGTGCAGCAGCTGTGTGTGTTTCCAGCAGTGGCTGCGGGCAAGCACAGCATAGCTCAGGGTCTGACTGTGGGAGCACTCGGTCCAGTCACTCCATGCTCAGCTGTAAAAATAATCTTTATTTTAAAATTTAGAGAAGATATTTCTAGTGCTTGTAGCTGTGTGACAGTTAGGAGTTTTGAAGTAAATTTTTAAGCAGATTTTTTTCTCCTCTGCTAAAATAAAAACAAGGTTTTCAAACACAGAAACAAAATGAAAGCAGAGTATGCAAAACACATGGGTAGTCAATACCACAAGCAAGAGAGATGTAGGCAGGAGGTCTGCTGCTTTCACTGCTGGAACAGGAGTGGCTTTTTATTCTTTGTTGCAGAGGAGGTTCTGCGGGGTTTCCCTGGGCTTGGAATAAGCCAGCTTCAGGTACCAACCAAAATTTGAACTCCTTGGCTTGCTTTCTTCTGCTTTCCCCAGTGCATGCCATGATGCTGTGGGTCACCACCAAACAGGGCGGGTATAAGCATCTCCTTATTCAGATATAGTGCAAGATCTCTTCTGAATATGAAAGCCATCCTTTCTGCTCTAGCAAAACTTTGGTTACAGAGCTAGAGCAGACTCCAATGATCATTTTTTGTCTCCCTGTCACCTGGGGCAGGACTGCCACCAGCCTCAAATCTTGGCACAAATGTCCATTGCTGAGCACTGGTGTAGCAACAAGCATCTCTTCTAGGATGGTGCTGGGATCATTCCTGCAACCCAGTTAGCCCATGTCTTAACGGATGTGTCAGAGAGCAGGGCTATGTGGAGACAACCACAAAGGCACAGCTGATGAATGGCTCAGCCCATAAATGGCCCCATACACAGTCTGACAGGCCCAGTCTCCTAACTCAGGCCACTGTTGCCATCTAGAAGAGATGCAGATAATTAGTGGTTATGGTAAAAAAGGCCCCTATTATGATCATGTATCCTGGCAAGGTGATATCTTGCAGTCCCTCATTTCTTTGTATTTCATATATTTAATTTGTCATTTCATTGGGTTTTTTAATATTTATTACTCATGGCTGAATGTTGGGTTATAGTACAAACCTGACAAAACTTCAAGCAGAAGGAATGATAAAAAATATCTTGAAAATCATATTTGCCCCTTAATAATTTAATTCTGTAGGAAGAGAAAATCAAAGCATCACAAATTGATTGCTGTGAAACAAATCACAATTATTTCCACACATCCAAATAAATTTATTAATTTTAGGCATCTGACTTCAGACATTAGATGTAATATGCAAATGCACATGTTGAAATGATGGCTGCATCTCTAGAGCTGCTCACTTATTTCTCTTTTCTTGCTAGATGCCCAATAGTTTCAGACTGCTATTGAGACATGCAGTAAATTAGCTGCTCTTGAGTATCACTTGTTAAAAATATTCAAAAGCAAGGCTGTAAAGCAGAGTAGCAGTTTTAGACATCCAGCATTGGCTTATCCTTTCTGGAAATGCAGACTCTAATGTCCACTGCTGCTCTTCCCAAATCTGTTTCCAATTAGGTCATTCTGTTCCAGCAGCCATTAACTGGAGCCCTCTGCCCTACTCTACCTTTTAGAATGAGCAGCTTTCAATGAAATGCCCCTGTTGAACACAAGTTTTTCACACACATTTTAAGAAGTGTACTTGTTCAGCTGTCACATTGCTTCATGTAAGAGAACTCATCCGATATTGTTACTGACACAGTCTGGAGTGGTGTTTAATATTAGGCCTTATGTAACTCACAGGTACAGCAGAGCAATATCAGGTAATCAAAATAAATGAAGACAGCCTGAATAATGCATTTGTTAAATCTAAATAACATCCAGTGGCCACTTTTAAAGTGGCTTTTAAAGTGTTTTCCAGGAAAATGTGACTCAGGTGCAATACTGGTAGAGAAAATAAAGACAGGTGTTTTCGATTCCTATATTATGGAAGCAGAAAGGACTTGGATAATGCAACAATCATCTTTTGTTATTCTGCTGCAGTCCAATACAACTAGAATCAATTTTTCATTGTACTCATTTACAGGAAAAGGGGATAATGGCAAGGACAACACAGCTTTAATAGAAAGAATAAGTCATGATTTAATTCAGATGTTGTACTACAGCTACAACTTGGAAGACACATTTATATATATACACAGAAATGGTATAAAGAAACCTGCATGCTTTTGAATAGGAAGTCATGGCTCTGCATTTCTATTTATTGGTAGTTAGGTGGAATGATGCAGCATTACCCTGACAGCAATAAGAAGCAAGAACCTTTTAGAGTGGGAAAAGATAGCTGTGGAACTATGCGCAATCTTTACAGAAAATAAAGTGCAACGGTGAAATGTTCATTAATACTCGTATTTAAGCAAAAATGACAAGCAGAAAAATCCGAAGGAAGGCTGAGTTCACAATCCCTGTAATGCTTTTCTGTACAATTGAGATCCTTCTCAAAGATCTCAGGCATTTTTGATAAATTTTGTTCTCATGGAAAGTACTCCAGATGATGATAATGGTTTTCCTCTTGGCAAAATAGATTGCTTCATGACTTTTTGAATGAAACACAAATCTAAAAGTGGTAGTATTTGGGGCTGGGTTATTCTCTTGGGGTTGCGTTCGGTGTATAGTTTCATAGCTTTTCCAAGGAGTTCAATAGTGATCTTCTCTGTGGCAAGACACTGCTGAATGACCCCTGAAAAACACTCCATAGACCACACTTCAAAGCATTTCCACCATACGCTGCCAGTACGTTTAGGCCAGTTATAGCTCAGAAATACTCCGATGTTAAGGCCAGCCGAAATCTGAATCTCAGTGCAGATCTTAGAAGAAGTAAGGATCCAGTCAAGATGTAGAGCTGGTTTCTTCCTCTCCAATAGGTTTGCAGCTAAAACTCAGGATTTACTTTTACAAGAGATCTCTACAGAAAAGCAAACAAGAGGGGTAAAACCCTGTGCTGGAATTTCAGGGTTTTCTTTAGGAAGAGTCTGGTCTAATTTTGACTTCCTTTAAGCTGAACCCTCATTCCTCTCTGAGAACAAACCAAAAATAAAGATTAAACAAAGAAATAGAGGAAAAATTAATCCTTTTCCCAGCAGCAGCAAGTTCTCACCAGCATTTCCCAGTCTCTCTTGAAGCTGATGTGAGGAATCAGACTCAGCTGCTTTTCACATGGAGCAGTTCAAGGAGGCCTTTCCAGCCTCCAGATGACACCTGAGAGTTTCACCAGGGGATCTGCACCACCTCTGTACAGCTCCTCAGATGCTGGGAGGCCTTGGGCAAGTCATTTCATCCCCTGATAAAAAGGGCACCTCCTAGGTTTTTTGTGGACAAAGAGCAGGGAGCTGCAGATCTCTGGTCACTGAAAAAGTGGATGTTTCCAACAAGCAGAAATGGTCCATAATGTGCAGAAGGTGCAACACAAGGACAGCTTGGAAGAGTCACAGGTGTCTGAAACAGAGGCAGAAGCAGAAAAGTCTTAGCCTGGGATATTTTGCTGCTCAGGGTTGACTGGGTCATCACATTGTAAACACACAGGATCCCAAATATAACAAGTATGGGCTTAGACCATAATAAGCTTGCCCTAAATGTGCTAAGATTTATAAGTAACCTTAAAGAAAACATGATTTTCATTTTCTTTACAATGCTGTTCCTCAGTTGGTATGCCAAGACCTCATACTTCTCTCTCTGTGAAACCCTTAACTCTGGGATTCACCTGCATCTAGCTAGCCTGACTATGCACCAAATCTCCCAGAATAGTAAGTCCTTCATCATTGATCTTGTGGCCATTGCTACATAATGGAGAATAGTGACACATCTACCACTCCTTCCTTATCACAGTCAATAGCTGGCTGTCTTCCTACCACACATCTGCAGGCACAGACAGCTATGAACCCTCTTTACATCGCCTTTTCAAGCTCCTGAAGCATTTTGAAGAGCAAGTTCTTGCTTACTGCCTATCCAGCAGTTATAGTTACACTGGGCAACAGTGAATGACCTTTTACATGTGTGATATATTCCTTTTTAAAGGGAAAAGAAGAACATGCTCTTCATTAAAATGGTAATTCCAGCATTCTTGATTTCCCCATTCTTGTAGAGGGACATACTTTTATGGGTAAACTTCCTCCCCTTTGTTTCTCAATTCTATATCCAATGTCCTCCTCCCATTTAAACATTTCAGCTACCTACCTTTTATATTACAATTACATGATCCAGGTAGGATTTCCTGGTAAAATCAGCTCTCTCTTCTAAGGGAGGATAAAGCATTCAGGTTAGGACCAATCAAATCACACTAACTCTCAGTCCTGTTTTAGTTTAGAAATATCTAACCAGCTCTGACACAGCAACTTCACAAGCATGGTGAAAGCCACATCCTACCTGCCCTGACTCCCCAAAAGATTCTTCATGCCATATATGACAAAGTAGAGTTAATTTTAAGATAAAAGCTAACACTGCAATAGGAAGATGGAGTAAAATCTTTAGCAAAGTTTTCATACTTTTGCTCTATGCTAATGCGAATGAGCTCTGTGATGTGAACAGGCATACTTCTGGGCTAGAAAGAATCAAAGATCAACTTCCTTACATATATAGGTATTTCAATTTCCTGGCAAGAAAATAAAGCTGATACAAAGCACACAAAGGACCCCAATATCAGCAAGAATGTCTCGAGTAGCATAATGCATTAAAGAAGATCATTGCAACAAATCAAGTTCCTAAGCGTGACTTTGCCTTTCATGCAGAGAATGGACTGATTCGTTCCCCAAACAATGGAAAATTTCGCGGAGGCTCTGGAACAGATTGCTCTGTTTGCTCCATTACTCACAGATCAGCTTGCCACATTCAGCAACAAAGGCAAGGGCTAAACTCATCTTATTTGTTGTCCCAAATTTATGAAAAAATAATTTAGCCCCTAGGAAATGAGGTGCTTTAAGAACTTGCTGAAGTGCAAGTTCTCTGTCAGCATGGATTCAGCTTCACCATGCCTCATATGATCTGTGTACTGCTATTTTATGCTATATTGATCCACCTAGGAATAATTGTAGAGACTTCACTGGATTCTTTTACTGCTGGAGAAAAGATGGTTACGCTGTACTGTCTGACTGCCTTGACTGGAGTTACAAGATGTCTGTAGCACATAGCCATTGCATTTTTTTGGGCTTGGGCAAGCCTGTTGTATGGCACGTGATAATAGTAGTTCAGTGAACATGGTTCTGGGTTCTGAGGGGAAAGGAACACTTCTGTATGCACGGCATGTCCTTGTATCCACATTATACCCAATTTTGAGAAATTTCATTGGCTGCTACTACTTGGCACTAGTGGGCCATCATCTCAACATGTAAAAGCAAATGGAATATATTGTGTGTAACCATTCAATACTATCAGCATCTAACACCAATGCTTTCTGACTCACAGCTTTAGAAAACCTTCAAAATATCTGCAAATGGCTCAGAGCTGTCTGAATCTGCAAGGGAAATAACTCCAAAGCCTAGCACACACAGAATCCACAGGGCTCCACAGTCAACTCCTTCCCACCATGGAATCTACCAGACACGTAAATTAGCAGCTGCTGCTTTGCAAGGAGAGCCCACATCAACCTCTCCATGCAGATACACCCACACTGAAGGGATTCCTTTTCACAATACCATTCACCAGTAGAGGTTTTAAATTCCCAAAGCCCAACTCCCTTTGTATTTTACTTCAGTAGCACTGAAGAGACTACAGGAAGATCAGCCATAAGACATTGCCAGTTATTCTTTCCCCTGTTGACTTCAGTGAAATTTTGTGCTTAGGAAAAAGTATACAAGGAGATAATTCTTCAACCTACTCAGGAAATAGAAATACAGGATGTTCACTTTGATTAGAAGAGTAAGTCTTCCAGAGAAAAGTTCTGAGACCCTTAATCATATTGAATATAGTCTAATCCTAGAAACAATCCCACCGCAATCCATGTTTTTATTCAGAACATCTCCATTGTTATTAGATCAGATCTTGCTTTTATCTGACTTGTGCTCAGTGATTACCTGAGTCCAATGGGATGAGATTTAACAAAGCCAAGTGCAGGACCAAGTGAAATTGAGCCAGCAGTGTGCCCAGGTGGCATGAAACAAGTCAGGATGCCATTGGCCTATCAGGAATAGTGTGGCCAGCAGGACTAGGGACAAAATTTTCCCCCTTAGTTGGCACACCTTGAGTACGGTGTGCAGCTCTGGGTCACTACCTTCAAAAAAGATATTGAGGTACCAGAGCAGGTCCAGAGTAGTTCAACAAGGCTGGGGAAGAGACTAGAGGGAAAGTCTTAGAAGAGGCTGAGGGAACTGGGGTTGTTTAGCTTGGAGGAGACTCAGGAGGGACCTTATCACTCTTTCTAACTACCTGAAGGGAAGTTATAGACAGGTGGGGGACAGGCTCTTCTCCCAGGCAAGTAGTGATAAGGCAAGAGGGCATGGCCAGAAGCTGCACCAGGGGAGGCTTAGGTTAGATGTTAGGAATCACTTCCTCATGGAAAGGGTGGTTAGACATTGCAACAGTCTGCCCAGGGAAGTGGTGTTGTCATCATCCCTGGAGGCACTTAAGAAAAGACTGGATATGGCCCTTAGCACCATGGTGTAGCTGATGTGGTTATGTTAGGTCATAGGTTGGGCTTCATCACCTCAGATGTCTTTTCCAGCCTCAATAATTCCATGATCACAACTTTGACATAGTGTTTGTATATGGAAGAGTAAGAAGTCAGTGTTATATTCTACTGAGGAAGGCCTGAGGATGGATGATGTTTGTAAACACTATCAGAAATCATTGTTTTTAAAAGCATTCAGGTGCATCATTCTGCTTCCACAAAACTAAAAAGAAAGCAACTGATTTGCAACCTGGGATTTGAAATAGCTGAGAAAACCCCAGAAAATAACTTTTTATAAAGTATTTGTTCAACAGCTGCAGCATCATGCAGTACCTGTAGGGCAAGAGCCAGGCTACTTGCTTAATGCCTGAAAATTGATAACTGCCAGGAATTTGATGAATGGAGTTTGAGAAGGTACACATAGTGCCTGGACTATAGACAGGCCTAAGGATGATAAATTTTAAACTTTTACATTTCTTTTTAAAGAAATGTAAAAAACCAGCAGATCAACAGTCTGCTGTTTTGGAGTTTTTCTACAAATAAAAGGTCCTGAAATCACCCTTGCCAGTGCCCACTGATAGCTTTCTTCAAATTAAAGCTTTTATTTGTATTTGATGAATTTTGTACAAAGTCCTTCCTGAGTTACCTAGAGAAACTTGAAGCATCCAGATCTCATAATAATTCCACATATCCCAGGCGTCCTCTGCTTTTTGCTGTGCATCCTAGTCATAATTCTGTTTTCAATGATGCACAGAACATTTGCATTCCACACAAAGACTGATGAGGAAGAGACATTCAAGCACAAATGAAAATAAAAAAAACCCACCACACAAGCAAAACTCCCCCCTTCCTTTTCTCACTACTCCATGTGCAGGTCCAGAAACAATCATACTCACCTGTGTTTTTCTGAACCCCACTGGCTCCTGTGGAGCCAGCCTGGGCTGCTGCCATCTTCTCCTGATGCTTTGGACAGACAGACATGTTCTGCACATCCCCTGCCCTGGCAACAGCACAGATGTGCTTTTGCAGAGGACACTGGTGAAAGTAGTGCTTATTGCTTGGTGATACCCACAATGCCATCAGACAATTAACATACCGTGCTGGAGAGACTTGGTCTTCCTTTCCTCATAATGAACAGAAAAGCTTCCCTTATAGGTACCTGCTCTAAACAGCCTTGCAGAAGAGAATATCTTGACTAATTCTACAGAGAGCCCAAGGAGACTAAACTCTCATTTCAGGCTTGACTGCAGGCTTCTCGTTCAGTAGGGCCACCTAGCAAATAAAAACATGATTGTGCATGGATAGGCAAGCCTTGGTCTGCAGTAGCTGGCCTATCTCAGACCACAGGACAGATGTGTCACAGGTATCAGTAAGGACCAGTCAAAGCACCTACCTGAGGCCTGTATGGTGTACAGCATCAATACCTGTGCTACAGGGTAAAGCTAAGCCAGGTGCTCTTGCACTTTCAATTTATTGTACAAAACTGATGCTATTTCATGGGAATCCTGTGGCTGCCATGAAGACAGACAAGTGTATTTCAAGCATGTTGCCTCTAGATCTTCACCTCAGTTTAACTACAAATAAATAAAAAGACCAACCCACCCCAATCCCAATAAAACACGTCTTTGAGATATGCATATGTTTTCACAAAGAAGTGAATGCACGCATGCACATAGACACTTGGGTGAAAAGGACTAAAAGGACCAAAAATCTCAACATCTCTCTATTTTTTTTTTTGGAGAGCATCAGTGCTATTTCATCAGAACCAGCAGCCCAGGGAAAAATGGTTGACTTTGCTGGCATTAACTCATACTTTGTTTCACTAATCTTGTTTTCTGTGTTGTCAAATAACAGAGATGCAGAGAGAGATGGAGAATTCTAGCCTAAAAGCCAGTTTCCTCTGTAACAGCTAGTGTTATGCCTGAGGTCAAGGATTGTCTGAATCAATAACACACCAATCTCAGTAGCCCCATTTAAATGGTGAGTCAGTTCACATAATCCAACCACATGTCAGATGAAAAAGAATGGTTTAGGAAACATTTTGCAGTCATCTGTTTTTTGGAACTTAGTACTAAATTATTGGATATCAGTCTATTGTTACAACCATATAACTTTACACGATAGCAATTTTTCTTACACTTTTCTCCTGCTCAGCTGCTGAGTATTTTTATATACCCCATATTTATTTCCAAACACCGTTTAAAAATATTCACTGGAATTTTTCAACCTACAGAAGTTTTGATGCACTAAGTCCAGACAGAGTTCACAGGAACAAGAAATGCTGGTACAAAGAATTTGGCTGCCCTACTAATTCAAGACATAAAATTACTTACCTTTGGTCCATCCCTAATTGAGGAAAAGCCATTGTCCTCTCAACCCAACTGCATTCAACTGGGCTGTCCTAGCCATGTATGCTTCTGTTTGGGTTTTATAACATACATTTGTTAATGAAACAAAATTAAAATTAAAATATATTAACTGCTTTCTGTCAGGGCAAGAATAACCTTACCAATTCAAAATCAAGAGTAGATGAATCCTGCTGCTAAGGCACAAGGAGAGATGGGAACCCCAGCAGTACTCCTTAGACCTGGGGTCAGTCAGGAAGAGAACTTACAATGAAGAGGCACACTCAAATACATTTTTCCCCTCAGCAGGTCAAAGGCCACTCAAACATCCCCCATCAGACACAGATCTGTTACCAGCCACAGCTGTCCCCTCCCTCCAGCAGCTTTGGGACATGGCCCTACGTTACCCTGCACCACAGATATAACTCAAGGAAGTTCTAATGTCTCTCAAGTTAGGTCCACACTAAAATCAGTAGCAAGTGGGCAAGGACACACTGAGCAACTTAGCAGGCAATCCTTTTGACAGAAAAGGCCAATCTCTCTAGCTGGCTAGAAGTCTTCTACCCTCCCAAAAGAGATACCAAACATATCTAAAACATTTTAGAAGTATCTTGTATCATGAAAACTAAATTTTCTAAAACTACTTTTATAAGTTGTTCTTGCAAGTTTTCTTTGAGGTTGCACAAAGAAGATATTGCTGATACTTCACACCTATACTGGTGGATCACACAAAGGCAGAAAAGCAATTGGTGAAAGACAGCAACAAATCCTTTTTCTAGCACATTGTACCTATGTGCGACGTGTGTTTAAGGACTTGACCACTCCAAAAAATACAAGTGAACTTGAACAATGGTACTGATGGTCTAGTGTAGAAAACCTAGACTCATGGCAAAGTAACTCACAGTCTTTACAAACACAAACACTTTCAGGATTTGGCCTGCAGCAGCCAGTGTGCATTCGTATCACTGACAAACAACAGGCAGCACAACAAGCTTGAGAGAAAGGGAAGCCCCAAGTGCCCCTGAGCCTGGAGTGAGGAGCATTAACCAAGTGTGAGGAGTAAGAGTTTGAACAGAAGATGAACTGTCTCAAGGCATGTTTCTTTATAAGAAGCAGACCCTCAACAGGTACCATGTACATGGGAGGTTGCTTTCTGCTTGGCACGATCTAGAAAAACATGATCCCTTCTTGAAGAAATTTGACTAGCCACCACAGAGGGGATTCAAATGAAAGAAAAACCTGAATCATCGCTAGCTGTTAAAATATTTTCAGAGAAAAGAACAGTGTTGCAATGTGTGTCATTCAGTACAGAACATGTGAAGCACTGAGCTTTTTACAGGGATTCTCTTAGCAGTTTTGTGTGAAGAAGCTAGTAAATTAATACTGTGTGGAGTTTTTTCAAGTGGCTGATTTTACAGGAACAATAAACCTCGTGGGAAACAGTCAGTACCTGAGTTGCTGCTTCTCTGTTGAAACTTGCCAGTGTATTGTGACACTCTTGTCTCGAGCAGATGGATACCAAACCTGATATTAAATACAATGCAGGGTCTAATTAATACCAGGTGAATCTTGACACAGCAAACCATCATGATTTTCAAAATTGTGCAGGTGATTTGCTGGGGACATTGTGGTTTTAGTGTGTATATCTGTGAACAATTTGGGCTTGCACTGTAAGCAGGTCACTGCAGCCCTGCTTTCCTACTCATTTTCAGCATCTGTAAATCCTGGAGGTTAGGAGCTGCTTGGTAAAAGCTATGCTCTCGCCTCTCAATTGGCTGCTGCAACTACAGTCACTACAAGTTAAATTCCATCATTCTTAAAAATAATCCTCTTTTTCCTTTCTGGTTTAAGGTCACCAATCTAAAACAAGGCATCAGACTATGAGAAATGAAAGAATACAGAGCGCCAGGCTGGGACACACATACAGTTTCTGCCCTTCCCACTCTGACGTTTGCTCCACTGGCATCATAGGATCCTTCAGGTTGGAAAGGTCTTTGAGATAGAGTCCAACCATTCAACTAAATAGCAACTTCTCTGGTGTCAGTGTCATGACTGAACCTTGAAAAAGTTTTCCATAACAGGTCTGTAGCTTTGTAATAGTAAGAAATTATTACTACTGCAGTGAATTTCTAGAAAAATATAATGTCTCAGTCACGTTCCCAGAATGGTAGCCAGAATGGCAAAGACACTCAAAGAAACGCATGCAGCTCACCCCAGGGACCAAATTGCTGATCTGCTCCAATCCAAAACAGGTCTTAAACAGATCTGCATGTCACGAACATGTAGTACTCAGGTAGAAAGAGACTCGGGGGTACTAGTGGATGATAAACTTAGCATGAGTCAGCAATGTGCCCAGGTGGCCAAGAGGGCTAATGGCATCCTGGCCTGTATCAGGAATGGTGTGGCCAGCAGGGAGAGGGAGGTTAACCTCCCCCTGTATTCGGCTCTGGTTACACCACACCTGGAGTATTGTGTTCAGTTCTGGGCCCCTCAGCTTAGGAAGAATGTCGAGGTGCTGGAACGAGTCCAGAGAAGAGCAACTAGAATGGTAAAGGGCCTGGAAGATAAGCCCTATGAGGAGAGGCTGATGGAGTTGGGTCTGTTTAGCCTGGAAAAGAGGCTCAGGTGTGACCTTATCACTGTCTATAACTACCTAAAAGGTGGTTGTGGTCAGGCTGGGGTTGGTCTTCTCTCCCTGGACACTGAAGACAGGACAAGGGGTCACAGTATTAAGCTCCATCGGGGGAGGTTTAGACTTGACATTAGGAAAAGTTTTTTCAGTGAAAGAGTGATCCAATTTTGGAACGGGCTGCCCACGGAGGTGGTTGAGTTGCCATTTCTGGAGGTGTTCAAGGTTACTCTGGATGAAGTGCTGAGTGGCATGATCTAGATGTGAGAGGTTTACTTGATTGACTTTAAGTTGGACTGGATGATCTTTAAATGTCTTTTCCAGCATCATCATTACTGTGATACTGTGATTTGGGTTTTTTTGCTGAATCAACTTTAGTTTTCAAATTTATCTAACTAAGACAACAAGTCAGTTTTCTCCCTTCCCCTTACAGTTACATGCATCAAAAATCGAATGGGGTTACCATCTCGGCCTTTGCTGTCAGTAGCCAGAAAAGGCTCATTGTACGGTTTGAGACCTTGCAGTTCCATTCTGCTCTTCCAGAGACCTTTTTTCCTATAAAACACCCAAACCCCAAAAACCTAAACTTGTCAATCTATAAAAACCCAAACAATTTCATTTTGCAATTTATACTTGTGCTTAGGTGAGTGCATGTATATTTATCCCCAGTAGTCCTATATTATTTTGCTATCACTTAAGGATGTTGAAGAAATAGGAACTACTTTCTTCCCAACTATATCTGTCTACCTGAAATCCAACACAAAGAATATTCAGCATTGATCACTAAATGGACATTTGAATGAATATGAAAACTGGAACAGCATCATGTATTTAGAATCAAACACGTGTCATTGAAAGTGATTTTTATTAGGAGTTTTAGATGAAACTGCCCCATTGTTGCTTTAGATTTTCCATCAGTTTCTTTAAATGAACACTTGAGTAGAGCACAGCCACACTTCGAAGTGATCTCAAAGAACAATATCATTTTAAGAGCAACAACAACAACAACAAAAATCACTTAAGGAGAAAAATCATTACAGCACTCAAGAAGCATGAGTGATGGTAACATAGCTCTGCTATGTTTAAAACAACAAATGTAAAATCCTGATCTTTCTTAACACCCTAGTAACAGAACTAAGGACTAACATCATGGCTGGAAAGCCAAGCAGAAAGGATAAATGCCTACCCCAAGGTAACAAAACCAGGGTGAGGTGTACACTCTTGTGCTTTTAGATTGTATGCTGGACTGCAATCCAGCTAATCTTGAAAGTGATGTTGTTTTCTTCCCTCTCAGCTCACCTGCAGAGTATTCCTGGGCCACTTCTGTCTTTTAACACTAAACTTTCTGCTTCCTTTTCCTCATTTCTAGGAGATGTTGAAACAATACAGACTCCAAATTAAACTCTAAGAAAAAATATAAAATTGTGTCAGTCTTTGCAAACAACTTTTTTTTTTTTTAACTGAAGACATGAAATGGCTTTAAAAAAAATTACCACCTCTGCTTTATCAACAGTAAAAACCATTCTGGAAAACACTACAGGGAGAGCATAAAATTATCTCACTTTACAGCCTTCATGGTACCACAACCACCAGTTGCTTCTCAGAACCTATCCACATCACTCTGAGAAAAAGACAACACAATCTGATAATCACTTACTTGTGCATCTTAGGTTGTTGATTCTTCTCTAGCTAGGCAAAACCAAAGGCACCTTTCACACAGAAGCTTCATGCTCTGCAAGAAATGAGAGGTCAAAGGGTAACAGGCAAAAGCTATTTGCCATTCAGTTCTAACATCCTCATAAATTATTAAACAATCTCTTATGCATTTCCAACTTTGATAGTGTTGTGGTATGAAGTGTAAGTCAATGGATAAGCTAATTGCAATAAGCAGAAGTGGTATTTAATGCACTGGGCACTTTCAATAGCAAAGTAGTTCTAATTAGTGTTTCTAACTGATGTGACAGCAGTTTACAGAGTGCCAAAATAGTTCCTCATTTGTCAAGTGGGTCTGAAGCTTATGGCAGTTTTCTGATCATCTCCCTTGCCACAGGACCTGAAAGCACCTTCAAAAAGCTTTCTCTCATTGATCTTTAGTCAGATGCTGACTGAGAGGCACACAGCTTTGCCAGATAGAAGATAGATAGATGCTGCACCAGCATGAAAATGTCACTTGCTTAATGAAAAAGGGTATTTGCTTGTAACCCCTCTCCACACGTGTGCGCGCACGCATACACATAGACCAGCCCAAACCCAGAAAAGTAGTGAACAGAGGCACTATTATGCATCTGACTGCCTGTAAAGAGCAATCACTGCATGCATAAACCTATCACATCAGATCATGACGTATCCCTTATATACACAAACACAACATCACACAGATTATGACTGAAAATCAGATTCTGAATGGTACATTAAACCTTTCCCTCTAGACTTTTCATTAAGTATTAGGCATGCAGTACCAAGATGAGCTACACTATTAGTTTCAAAATGTCAGAATTTACTTCCCTTGTCTATGATTTTTCTTCTAATATCGATAGTTCAGCTATCCTGCTGTTTGTCGGGGGAGTAAACGATGGCATGTCAGATAAAGAGCAAGTATTTGCTGAATGCGATGTCAAGAAAGTTCAGAACAATCTTCCTTTTGTTACACTCAGTTTATAGCTATCATTAAATAATCGTACACTGTGGTTAATTACTGGATAATGACACTTTTCTATGTAGCTCAGGTAACACTCAAAAGCCACCGTTTACTGAAATATATGTGCTAAGTGCCAGGAGATGTAGTACAACCAGAATTTTCTATGGTATCATGTATGAATTACAACCTTTCTTGGATGCTAGAGATCCACCACTCCACAATACATTTTCCAGAGAACTCCCAACACCTGAGAATGAGAAGGGAATGTCCAAGAAATTGTAACATAACACGTGAGTAGTGTTTGCACTGCCAGGACACCCATCTCCACAGTGCCTGCACTGAATGGCTTCTAGCCAGCTACCCTAGCTTCTGGTTCTGGCAGTAAAATAACTGATGCAAAGCAGCATGCTTGCACAGCTGTCTTTCACCAGCAGTCATTCTTTGCTGTGTTTCTTGGCAACAATGCTCAAAAGCCACCAGGTATTTCCGAAGTGCTGAGTGAAGCTTCTGTCTGTCCGTTAAGGGATATTTAGGACCAACTTTGGCTGCTTGCTTTTGCTTAAGTCTGACTTGAGAAAAAGCCTGCTCCACTATCCAGCCTAAGTCCTTCAAAACAAAAGCTGAATTGAAAATGTATTCTTTTCCCAACATAAAGGTTAAGCCAGTCTGAAAAATAATGAAGAAAGTGTAGCCACAAAGTCTTTTTCTTGGGAAAGTGGGCATCTCCATTATACAAATTCAGACTGAATCTTGAGAGGACAAGGGATTCTTTTCACAGGCAGAAGATTCAGTATCTAGAAATGGAGACCAAAAGAAAAACAAAACCCCACTTTCTTTCAGCAAACCAGCTGAAGATTTACTTCAACAAGTTTTTCAGACTCCAAAGGTCTGCTGCTGTCAGGAGCTACTTGAGTGATGCCAGCTCTTACTCTCCCAGGGCTTCTACCCAGCCTAAAAAAGCCCTACAGGGTAAAGATGACTTCTAGTTTTTATTGATTTCTAGGTATGACTTTATTTTTAATAACTACTAGAGGCTTGATGTTCTATCACTACTGTGAACAGCTTTGAAATAAGTGTGATATGACAAGATTCCCAGCTGAGGATAAGGCCTACCATCCAAACAAGTGACCACTCCCTGCCTCTGAAGTCTCTGTAAATATTCCATGGTTTGTAAATACGCAGTTTGACCCACTGGAGTAAGACATTTCAGACCAGTCATGGAAATTGAGAGAATTCTCAATGAGAGAATTGAGAGTTGCAGGAGACTGCAACTTCCAAGAATATGTGGAAGGTAATGTCACTCAGCACAACACAGGCAATTAATAATATGAAAGGGATTGGGTCAGAACACCAGTTAGAGATTGTGTGCGTGTGTGTGTGTAACTGGAGAAGCTTTTTATTTTATTAGCTCTTTTTATTAGCTCTTCCACGTCAAATAAGTAAAATGGTTCAGGCACTTACGGCATGGCAGTGAAGAATGCACACTACATGCCCAACCCACCACAAAGACCCTGACTGTCATGCAGTTCCTCCAAGTGTCAGCCTAGTCACCTTTGAACTCAGTTGACTAAGTTTGCCTAGTTAATAAATGAGAAAGTTATTTGACTAAGGGACTATCACACTATCTGGAACTCATTACTGAGCCAAATCATAGGGCCTGAACCTTGATAACTTTGCAGTCCGGCTTTCTGCAGCACAAGTGTAGCACTGCACCTTTGAGCCCTTAAGTGCTGCAGAATCTGCCCATTCTACCCCCAGGCTCTGCAGGCTCCATGAGAAGATATGAAATCAGTGGCACTTCAATGAATGACATCGTGATAGCCAAATCACAATATACAAACCTAAAGTGAGCACAGAAAGATGTCATCACCTCCATTGCAGTTCAGGTCCCTTGAGAGCAGGATTGCTGGAAGGGCAGTCTGTGGTAATCCAGCAAGGGCATGCATCTGTCCCAGCTTAATTTGGAGTGCTTGTATCCCAGTTTTCACAGTAGGCAGAGGATGATCTGTGGTCCTCCACCCCTTGGAAATTATCACATCCATTTTGTACAAATAATCCAGAATGTTGAGCAGTTTATTTAGATTTAGAAATACTGCCAGAAAACTTGCTTTTGTAATGGAAGTATGTTCTCTGCTTCTTATGTTTATGGCTTTGAAAAGCAAATAGGTTTTGGTTGATAGAGCAGGAGAAAGTTTCACAGACTCCCCTCTCTTGCTTATAATTTTCTGAAGAGCTTTTTATCACACAGGATGGAAGCAGCCAAAGCACCATAATTTTACCATAGTTTAGGATGCTGTTTTGGAGAAAACTATGTCATGGCATTCAGTCATGGAAGCCCTGCTATATAAGCTTACATTTTCTACACTTTACAAAGTTTAGGTCTCAAACCTCCATCACAGATTCATCTTCTCAGAACCATCTTAATAATTGCTCTTGTGTTTTAGAATTTCTCCTTTTATCATCTGATCCACTTGCTGACTTTTTTCTCTCATCCCATTTATGTTGTCCCAGCGAGCCTCCCAATCCTTTTATCAACTAATGTCCTATACTTCCACACTAATTTCTTACTAAACAATAGCTCTCCAGTTTCTTTTGTAGCTCTAGATCCATTATGAATATTAATAGATTCTTGCAAGCTCTATTATTTGTGTAGGGAGAATGCTGGTGTTTGATCTGTGGCTTTTTCCTGAATACGCTAATATCTGCAATCGGGGTCTGGGTCCATTTTTTGGTTTCCTACCAGATTTTCTTCATTGCCATCTTTCCCTTTTATTGTAGAGTTGAAAGTCTTGGAAGACCTTTAAAAATTTTTCTTTATTATGTAAGCCTTCCCATTCTGGCACAGTCTATGGTGATTTTTGCCCTCACTGTGGACTATTTCTGTACATCCCCTAAAGGCATCAAGCCATTCAGGTGGTAGCATGTAATTTGTTTTGTACTGTGGAACTCCTGCCATGGCTATATGTATTTAGACCACAGGCAAACCAGTAAAGTTGTCATAGAAACAAAGCATTTCATGAATAAATCAATTCCTAACAAACTTGTAAACTTGGAAGAACCCACTGTGCTTTAACACCACATCTATTAAATATATATACACAATAATCATGTTTATAATGAACAGCACACATACTCTACACACATACTCTTCATTTATTTTGTTCTGATGGACATCTTATAAATTTTTTGAACGCTTTCCTGCATGTGCATGTTTCCACAGCGTGGAAAGACAGAATTGGATACTTGCATGATAATGCAGCAGCAGGGATTTTTCTATTTCTTTTTTGATGTGCGAGTGGAGGTTCAGTACCCTCTGAATGCCTCTTTCTCAAACCAATGAGGATTGAAAGTATCAGTGCAGTAATTTTTTCCTCTAGTCACATACAACTTAATAGGACTTCATCCCCTCTTCATGTAATTAGAAAAAAGCTCAGTTGATGGGAGCCTGATAGAAGCAGCAGATAATATTGCTGAGAGCTGATAATGCAAGCAAAAGTTCAGAGGCTGAGAAAATCCTCCTTTGTTTTACTCCAGACTAGTTCCCCAGAAGTACATGCATCTGAGGTGGATGTTTTGCTAAGAACTGATTATTACACAGTCATGCTCTGTTCCCACTCTACACATCCTGCTTTCACTAGCACTTGGGTGAAATGGGTGCAGAATATTACCTGATTAGCAGAGAACTCTGTCTGACTGGATGGGAACGACCAAGCCAAAGAGGATGGAGACTCTAGAGTGTTTAAGAGTCCCTTGATTTGAAATGGATATACTGTTTGCTGTGAGTTATGCAGCACAAGTGGACTTAACAAAGCCAAAAGAAAGCTTTCAAAGCATGTCTATGAAAAACTAGTGTACAAACAGGATGAGAGAGAAGGGGCATGGTGTTTCAGGGCACACAATAGAGAAACACTAGTTATTAAAGAACAGTTCACCTTCATATTCAGGCTAGATATGTTCCCACTGATAGATACACAAAGTGTGATTTCATACAAGGACAGGCATATGGGACTTGTCAATATGGAGTCCCAAGGGCCACAACTGATCTCCTCCCAGCACCATACTACGTCTTCAGTCTCTGCAGAGCAAAGGACAAGCTGAAGTGTCAGTTACAGGGAATCACCCCTCTGCCTTTCTCCATACCACAGTACCAGTAGAAACAGATTCTCAGGACCAAACCCATTATACCTATCTCAAAAATGTGTGCCTGAATAATAAATTCATAACAAATTGACAGTGATGCATGAATATCTTCCAGATGTAAGGTAGAGTCTCATGCTACTGATTCCAGTAATTAAACAGTAGGTTATAGTTTAACAGCCCTCTCTGACCCATTAATGCTACTTAAATTTGCTTACAAACACCATTAACTATATATACATCTCACTTCAAGGAGTTATTCCGAAGCCACAAGGAAAACCCAAGCAAATTGGAGTAATGTGCTTTATAGCTAGCTACAGCTTCAAAACTGTCTATTCTCTTTGCAAGTGCTTTTTTTAGTACGTCTAGGATATTCATTGATTTCCTGGCCATTACAAAAATCCCAAAGTGTTGATGGTTAAATTCTGGAATAAGTACAGGGAGACAAACAAGGCAAGAATTTTAAAAATAAAATTCTGCAACACATTTAGGTGGCCAGTTTCTCTGCACAATTCTCCCCTGTTTGCAGAGTGAAGGTTACAGTGAAGAACACCGTTCACATGTATGCTACACCTTACATGAATTTTATTTTAATGTTGTCCATAAAAAAGACGAGGTCTCACAATGCCATCCAGGAATATGCTATAGGTAGCACATCTCAAAAGCAAAAGTCACCTGCTATCTGCTTTCACGTTCATTGCGCCTTCTTTTACCTGTCTATTTTAACAGATACGTTATTTCCATAGAACAATACATTACCCAGTAATTAGGTTCATTTATGGAATCAAATCAAGGCTGTCTACATTTCTGCTGGGTTATGTTCTTCACAAACAATTGTCTCTCCTGGCTCCTCTTATTATTTTATGATTCCTCTTGCTTCTTGTCAGTACAGATTAAAGATAACACATACTGCTGGGAACAAACAATCTTCTAGCAGTAGCATTTTGTTTTCCTTAATTATTAACAAGTGCTGCTGACTAACCTTGCAGTATAAAATGCACACCTTATCGAAAGGGAGCAGACATAGGTTAGACCCAGGTTAGAACAGCTCACTTGGGATATCAAAATAAGAAGTGTGATTAAAGCATTAAAGATTTAGAAGTTGACATTAAGGGATGAAAGGTAGAATTACTGTAAATATAAGACTGTTCAGCGTTAAATGGAACGTGTTGCACTTGAAACACTCTTTCAAAGTGCTAACATTTCAGCATTAATTATTAATAGAAACTGACAGATCATTTTTAATTTGAGCCTAATGACAAGGTTCCTTAAGAGATAAATACACCACACTGGCTCAAAGGGGTTGTGGATCTTTTGAAAGGCTCTCTACATTGTCTAGGCCTTAATCTGTAGATTCCTTATAAAACAATAGGCTGTCCTCAGAGGTAAACACACCACCATGAGCATCAATCTGTCTGTTGCCTGGCAAGAACAGCAGCACCTCTGCAAGGTGTGCTGGCAGCACTCCTACCCTCTGCCACATAGAAAATGTCCCAGGGGCACACCAACAGCCTCTCCTCAGCCGCTTTGCCATCAGACAACAGCTTTGGGAAACATATACAGTTTTCCAAATGCTTTTCCTATCAGGCCACAAATATGTTCACCCACCACTAATCACTTAATGTCTTCACTGCAACTACCCATTTCCTTTCCCCATTTGTCATCATTTTGAATCGTGTCACCAAAACACTAGTTTTAGCATCCAGTTCCGATCTCACTTCACCATCATTCAGGTGAAAAGCCACTGCCATCAGAGATACCATCAAGACACATGGCAAAAAGAGAAGACAGGACCCTCTGCTAAAAACTACCTTGGCTGCATTTCTCCCATTGATAAGAATAAACTTTTATAGCAACACTACCAATAAAAAGACCGTGGATTTGTTTCTGCTGTTGTCACATCTACAGCCATATTCAATTCTGATATGATACAGAACAAAAGTCTAGTAAATAATATTCATATTATAGAAAGAAAAGCATATGAAATAAATTTTTTGGTAATAGAAATATTTGTATTGACACCTCAGATGCTTCTTTGGGACATTAAAAATCTGCCAGGAGTGTGAAGTTCTAAACAACCAGCCAGAATGAGGGTCAAACTTAGCTCATTAACTTTGGCAGGTGTAAATGCTCATGAGTGACAGCGTACTTTCCTTCCAGTCATGCAAACAAATTGCAACAAGAAGACTAAGTGAAGATATATGGCTATCGCATTCCTAGAGGGAAGGTAAGAAATGGGCAAGATGGAAAGAAATTGGATGGGGCAAGGAGTGAAGAAAATAAAATGAAGGGGAATGCCCAGCGTTTTAAGATGTGGTCAACAAAAACGTTCAGAAAAAAACAGAAGAAACATGCTGATGGTTTTATCTGCTCTTACTGACACATTCAGAATTCCTAAGGGACTGGAAAGAAATGAGGCAGTTTGCAAGCTGGGCTTTCACTGTGCTCAACCCTGTCACACAATACAGCACGAATTAACTTGTGTCTATGAAAAAGCAATATTTGGCAAAGGAGGGCACTGAGGCCATGAGACTGTCAAATTAAAGGACATTCACAGAAGAAACACACTTGTATACCGGTTTAATTCAACCATCAGTGTAAATGAAAAGTAAATAAGGATAATAAGAGAAAGCAGTAAGAAATCATTCCTTGAAAATGCATTATGATTTTGCTGGGAAGCCAGCTGATGTGAATCTTATTTGGCTTGGCTTTTCTGTTCATTTAGCGTTTTTGTTCTACATCAAAGGAATCTATGCTGGCAGTAGCATGTAAGGACTACCAAAATTGCAGGATGACTTTTGGGAAAAGCTTTTAGCTTAAATACTCAGTTTCATTTCTGGTGCTATCTTGGATTTATTCTCTCAGTTCCTTTTTGGCACTTGCTGTTCCACACCAATAGTTTAAAGAGAACCTGGTGAATGCTTTCACCATTAGTGACAGTAATTCTACCTGCTCCTAGTAGTGTCTAGGTATGACATCTCCGAAGTAATTAGAAGCATCACTTGAGAACCAAGCATTTTTGTCTTTTTGTGAAGGAAGCTAGTGGATTATAGAGACTGTTTCTATGCATGATCTCATCTAAACACCTGTATTCTGTCTAGTAGAAAATTCTTCTCAGTTTACATACAAAATGAAATTGGTAAATTCTCCTAAATGAACAATTGTAAAGCAATTTTTCTGTCCCAGATATTAGTCAGGACCATTTGCCATTTAGGAGTTGTAAGAGAAGTATGCCTAATGAAATACACAGCTGTACAAAAGCCAAGATTTATTTTTAAGTCATTCTTTAATAAAAGACAAGGCATTTTCCTGTAAAAAAGTTGCTAGTGCATATATTTCTAAAGCACATTAATAAATGCACAACCAGAAACAGCATGCTGTTCTATCTTTTACTCATTTTCTTGAAAAAGTTACTGCCACAAATAAAAACGATGTCTGAAAAGACTCAGTGAGCACATCTTTTCTAGGAAAAAGAAAAGATTTCCTCTTCATTTGAGGATTTGATTCTAGGGATGACAAGGCAGCTTGCAATTTCAGCATGCCTCCTGATTTTTATAAAAGACAGGAACAACAGCTTCAAGGCCCAGCTTTCACATATAAAACTCCTTTTGTAAATTTGCCTCTTCAATCCTAAATGTCTCCTTTAATAAGCTAGCTTCAATACATACATGTTGCTTGCAGCATGAGGATTCACTGCAGGCCAAATAGTTGTTCTGACAGCCCCATCCAAAGTTGAAAAGCCTTGGGAGCCTTTTGCATTCTCTCACTATCACAAGCGTAAACTGCAGGGTTTTGTGTCCCCCAACACAAAGGCACCTCCCCTACATATACACACATGCTCTGCAGTGTTTTAATGCTGCTGCTCATACTTCAGCATGTAGAAAATAAAGATTTAGGCTGAACATCAGGAAAAAGTTCTTCAATATGAGGGTGGTGGGTCACTGGAACAGGTTGCCTAGAGAGATGGTGGAGGCTCCATCTCCAAGGTCAGCCTTGATGAGGCTCAGCAATCTGTTCTGTTTAGAGATATCTGCTAACTGTAGTGAAGTTGGACTAGATGACCTTTGGAGGTCCCTTCCAGCCCAACACATTATGATTCTGTATTTCTATATTCACTTGCTAGAACACAGCACTGAATCTGTGTTTTGGCCACAAAACAGATGCATACCAGGAAGAGAGCTATAATGTGCTATCTATATGTGCCTCTTGGAACATACATAGCCTGATCCTGCAGAAAGTGCGGACGTACCAGCTTTATGACATTTTAAATGAAGGGTAGCAAGTGTTGATTTGGCATGTGCCTTACTGTATCAGAGCCCTGCAACATCCTCTGGAGGTCTTTTAAAGTAGCAATACATAGCATAGATTGATCTGCCTCACATGCAGACTAGAAAATATTCTACATTTCTCACCTCTCCTTCTTCCTGACCTCATAATCACCTCAACTTAACTTATAGAAGACAATAATGAGACTTTGAACAGACAGAACAAATGGAAAACTTGACTGTAACAAATTTTAGCAGGCAGAGTATTGAGCTCCTTCCTGATATTTCCACTGCACAGGACAGAGCACGAGCAGCAAATCTTGTGTACACTTAAGGGATAACAACTTATGCTAGGATTTAGAAGACAGCAGCCACTCTAAGCTCATGGGCAGCAATATTTTACTTTAATTATCAAGAAAACAATGATGGATATTTTTTTGAGAAAATGAGGCATTGTGTCTAGGTTTCTCATTTCTGTGAGATTTGTAGGTTTGTTTCTGTATCTGTGGTGGGTTTCCAAAAGAGGCAAAATGGCCTGATAAGCTAACTCCATGCTTATATTACACAGTTCCTACTCAAGGGCAGACGTCCAGCCAGCACAGAACCAAGCCACGTACCTTGATGTTACCAGAGCATTTCTAACGTGTTGCAGATGGGGATTTGGTTCCTGCCGTTCTGGTGTATGCTCTAGCACTTTTCAGTACACAACAGTTTTTGGAGGCCACATTAATGTAGACACAACTCTGTGCTTATTGAAAGGCAGACGTACAAAGTGACATCAACAATTTACACACTTGACCCAAATAAAATGGCAGCATTTATTATTTCCTCTCATCAAGACTAGGCATGCATTTTTTAAATGACATGTTTGAGGCACTTGGCCAGAGGCCATGCAAGTCTCTTGGAAGTGGCGAGACATGGAGAGGGAGGAAAAGATAAAACCAAGATACCACAAGAGAAGACTGAGCCCTGGAGACAGGCTAGGAGAGGCACAGGGCATTGGCCTGGGAGGAAAAGCAAGAAGCTGAGTCCCAGCCTGGAGCACTGGAGGACAAGTGGGACATCAATGTGAAAATATCCATGAGATAGCTGAAGACATGAAAATTTGGGGTGGAGTAAATAAATTGAGTGGGGAGCTGTCAAATAGGGTAGCAGGTTAAATCACATAGGAGTTGGTATGGAAAGAATTCATAGTCCTGTGAACCACAAAAAAAAATAAAAAGTCAATAGAGTTAGAAGGAAGAATGCTGCTTGTAACGAGATCGACTAATACAAATTGAATGGGACAATGACAACCAAGACAGCACAAAGCAAATACAAATCACTGCATAAATAGGAAGTTCTAGTATTTGTCTTCTTAGAGACCTAAAAGATCAACACTTTGATATTGTAAACCAGCACAGCTCCACTGAAAGCCAAGAATACCCTTTCCATCACCAAGTCTGTCCCAGTGATGCCTTCAGGCATCTCTAGACTTCTTGTACCCTGTCCCTTCAGTAGTTTATAAACTATATCACACCATGTGTGCAGGCATACAAGGTTAACAGTCATATTCCCTACAACTTTAAGAAATGTCCTTAAATTGCATTTGAGGTAGAAGGGAGAGAAAATATTAATATTGACTTTTATCCATTACTGAGAAATGTTCCCATAAAGAAAACACCAGTGGAGGCTTATTGTGTAAGTGTTCAACACAATGATTTACTGTGCAATACAGGAAAGCTTACCATGTAACTTCATTGTGAAGCTTCCTGATTTACTGTGAACACAGCAGAGCTTATCATGATGTAACTGTTCTGTGGAAAAGACTTGGCACCAGCTTGGGATAAGGTTTCACAGACCATTAATGATGACTGACATGTTCATTGCAAATGGGTTGTAAGAGTTCACTATACAAAATCATCATGCTGTTTGTGTGATACTCAGATATTTTAACTTCAGCGCTGTATAAACACTCCTTACCAGCAAGATATTACCAAACAAGCACATATATTATGAGACCAGATTGGTTTACATTTCTCTTGTGTTTTATATATTTTTGTTAGTCACCCTTCACATTTTCATGATCTATATACGTAAAAAATTGAAGCATTTCACTTTTCAGATTGGACTGGGTGAGATATGTACAGACCACCAATCCAATTATGAAATGTTAAATGCTCTCAGCTTATGTAAAATACTTTCAAAGCCATAAATCCACTTTTTTGAAGGCTGGGAGACATGTCTGTAAAATATAAAGTGGGCGTCTGACAAGTCAAATAAAGCACAGCATAAAAATAACAAACACCATTTAGCTAAATGTTCACCTGTTTTCCCTTTTGCTTGGCTGGGCTCAGTGATGCTGCACATTACACTTGGACAAATATGTTAAACTCCTGGTCTTTATGGAATTCCTGTGCTTGAGAGGGAGTCCTGCTAATAAAATTGGAGCCACTTGCTGACTGCTGCAGGTAAGAGAGGAGACACCATCAAAGCTGGGTGGCTTTCAGCCATTGCTATGCTAGAACTAGAAAGAGAACATGCCTGGGGTTTTTAAAATGGAAAATAAGTGAAAAACAGCAGATAAAAATACCACTTGAATTACTCAGAAGATACGCTCAAGGTTAAATAGAGACTGAAGAGATCATCCAACCCATGAATTCAAGACCATTCATTATCAAATCTTGGAAACACTGTAAGGAAACAAGACTGAATACTTGCTGAAGCAAAGATTAAATGCTCATCTCCTACCTCCCCTCTCTGTAAACAGTAAATTGGCCTCTACACAAGATCAGCTCTTCATCTCACTTTGTAGAAAGGCTTAGGTTGGGAGGGACCTCAGAGATCACCTAGTTCCATCCCCCTTGTTATGGGCAGGGACACCTCCCACCAGATCCACAATCAACCTGGCCTTGGCCGCTTCCAGGGAAGCAGCATCCAAAATTTCTCTGAGCAACATGTTCCAGTGTCTCAGTGCCTTCATGGTGTTGAATTTCTTCCTAAGATTTAGTGCCAATCTTCCATCTGTTAGTTTTAAACCATTCCCCTCTTGGTCCCAGCACTAGAGACCCTCATAAAAAGCCTCTCTCCATCTTTCCTGTAAGGAAAGCTTTCCTCCAGGTACTAGAAAGCTGCTATAATGTGCCCCCCCAGAGCCTTCTCTTCTCCAGGCTGAAAGCCCTAGTTCCCTCAAACTGGTCACACTGTGTCCCACGCATTATTCTACAGTGGAAGAGTTCACATTAAACTGGTAAGCATGAGTAAAGGAAGATCAGAAAGTGTGTAATGCCCAATTTACTATCAACAGGCCAGTGCACATAATTGTATACCTCAGCTATTGGATCTTCTCTTGTGTAAAGAGATGGATGCTAAGGTTTGCCTTCCTCACTCTGGACAAAATACAAACCTGTTGTAGGTCATCAGATGCTCTCTGTGCACACTGCACTAGTAATAATGTCAGCCTCTGACACCCCACAGCTACCTGGCCTGTATCAGGATTGGTGTGGCCAGCAGTTATTTGGCACTCCCCCTGTATTCAGCACTGGTTAGACAGCACCTGGAGTAGTGGGCCCCTCAGTTTAGAAACAATGTCGAGGTGCTGGAACGAGTCCAGAGAAGAGCAACTAGATTAGTAAAGGGCCTGGAAGGTAAGCCCTACAAGGAGAGGTTGATGGAGTTGGGTCTGTTTAGCCTGGAAAAGAGGTGGCTCAGGGGTGACCTTATTGCTGTCTATAACTACCTAAAAGGTGGTTATGGTCAGGCGGGGGTCAGTCTTTTCTTCCTGGACACTGGAGACAGGACAAGGGGTCATAGTCTTAAGCTCCATCAGGGGAGGTTTAGACTTTAGGGAAAGGTTTTTCACTGAACGAGTTACTTGGTTTTGGAACGGGCTGCCCATGGGAGGTGGTCGAGTCACCGTTTCTGGAGGTGTTCAAGGTTAGTCTGGATGAAGTGCTGAGTAGCATGATCTAGTTGTGAGATGTTAGGTTTACTTGGTTGGTTTTAGGTCAGAGTGGATGATCTTTAAATGTCTTTTCCAGCCTCATCATTACTGTGATACCTTTCCCACTGCTGAGGCTTTCAGATCAGCCTTATAGGGAGCAAGGAACAAGCCAAAACACCTCCACAGGAAAGGCCTGAGCAAAATACTATAGCCTTCTCAGTCAGACATGAGAAAACATAAGCACAGCCCTGGATTTTATGCCTAGTCTTACACTTCCATAGTTGTGACAATCCATATTCAGCAAGGTCTGAATTCGGTAAATGGAAGGGGTTCTAAAAACTGCAGCTGAAAATGGCAGCTTGTGTCTATCTGCAACATCTCTGTGTTTTGAAATAAGAGCTCAGCTTTAGGTGGCCCATAAATACCCTACAGGCAGCATGATGAGAGGCTCAGCAAAAGCGTGCTGCTGGCATAGAGACTCACACAACCCTCTAGACCATGGCAAAAAGCAGATTTGCTTTATAAACAAGGAAAATTCACCACAGAAGTGTTTTCAGATCACAATACATGGCCACAAGAGGAGACTTAAGCAACTCATTTCTAACAAAACCCCAGCTCTCATTGCTCCTGTTGTGAAAAAGCATGAAAACAAACCTTTCACTCTTACAAGAAAAGTGCAGTGCGCCAGCACAGCCACAGGACTGCCTAGGTTTTCTTTTTTCAAAGAATCAGTAATTTCAAGCAGGACCTTTAATTCCCGTAATTATCTTTCAATACTCTATAAAGTTGAGCACCTGACTCCACTGACTACAAAAGGGACCAAAGCACACACCACAACTGTTCCAAGAAATCGGGGCCAGGGAAGCATGCAGCAATGTGTGCAGCAATGTCTGCTGCAGGTGCTTCCACAGCATCATTTGCCCTCCAGCATCCTTATCTGCTAACATGATTCACTGTTATTTTGCCACTGGTCTGGCTGACTATTAAACATGTATCTGGACATGCAGCTGTATCCTCTGATGTACAGTTAACTCTGTTCCATCAGGTTGATTTAGGGAACAGGAACATGCTTATCTGGAAAGGTAAAAATCACAAGGCAGGAAAGAAACATCTGGCAAGTCTTAAAGACAAAGGGGAGGCTCTCTTCAGACATTTTTCTTGTATAATTTATGCGGTAGACATTTTACTCTGTCTAATTGCCCCATTTCAATCTAATGTCAGTTAATCAATGACTTTTGCATAGCATGGAGGTGAACTCTGGATGCAGAACAAATGCATAAATTTGGTCTGCCTTTTTGCAGTCTCTACTTAGAGCTTCATCTTTTGCATTTGCTTTCTGGAGTTGAAATTTCTTCTCTTTTGACTCATCCCCAGAAAACACCCACATCCTCTCTTCTGAGTCACAGTGTTTTTGTATTTTTAAATCATGATTATACTTCTGTAAAATGTAGATTTATATTTTTTTAAGTACCTCACCACTGATTTTTACTATTATTGTTTTATTATCCTGCTATTTTTATTTGCAAGGTCTGCTTCTCAAGCCTATCCAGGTGGTAAGGTCCCAGATGTATCATGAAATGAACATTGTGACTTTTGGCCTTGCTTTCAGAGTCTTGTTTTCATGCCTTTCTTTTCCTTACTCAATATATTCACCAGTACTTTTGAAATGAGAATAAATTACCCTCACTGCTTGGAGGGACCCACGGTGCATTTTTTTAATCTGCTAGGCTAATCTGTGTAGAACAGTTGGAAACAAAAAACATTTGGAGATTATGCTAATTAACCCTACACGTAAAAGAATTCATTTGGCAGGTGCTCCAGGCTACAACTTTGTGGGATGAAGCCCATATTTTTCTGTTACCTTCACACTAACTACATTTAAACAGACACATCCAATTTCTCTTGCAGATACCCTAAAGCAGGACACTGCACTTATCCCACACAGGCAGATGCCTCTCCCTCAAACTCACTCTATCAGAGCCTGTCAGAATTTACAGACTTTCCCACAGTTCCCAAGAAATCAAAACTTTGAGGAAATTCAGACAGTTTTCCAGAACAATAGTTTAACTGAGTGTCGAAACTAGTTGGCAGCTTTTCTGTGACTTTAATATCTCTGGAGGCTGAATCAAGTCCAGTATGGAGTCAGAAAAAAGTGGATATTTTATAGTATAAGAATACACGTACACAAGTGAAACAGATAACAATGTTATCTGAATGTCCCAGATCGTATGGAAACTCAACATCAGATGGTTTGCTTCGCTTCCATTTCTTTAAATGCCCTACACATTTGAATTGTTCTGCTTAGTGCCTGAAATAGTGTCACAGGTTTCTCAAGAGCAGGAGATTTATAGAGGATAGAGATTTAAGGGAATTTTAACTCAACCTGTTCTGTTACCAATCAGTGTGAGCATTCTCTTGACACGTTCCATGAGATTTGGATCCTCTCACTGCGTAACACACAGTCCTAAAGACAGCAAGCTGAAAAAAAACATACAGCTGATTTTTATCTCTCAACCCCACCACCAGCTCACTAGCTCTTTAACCATAACCTGTTCAGAAGACATGGGCATCACAAAGCTCAGGTTTTGCTTTATTGCATTTCTGAACAATAACTTGAGCTTGCACCCAGTTTAGGTAAACATGCGGTGAAAGCAGGTAAGCAATCAGATCAGCTCCGATTACCACAAAACTCCCTTGGCCACACAGGAGATCAGAGGCAAGCACAATCACAGAAGCAGCTCTGTAGCAACTCAAGCTTCAGCCAGCTGCTTGTCTGGAAAAAACATAGCGCCTGTTCCCATGTTTTTGGGGCTCAAAAAGCCTTGAAAACTAGATATAGAAAGCTAACTCACATTCACATGAGCCGACCTAGACACAAGAGTTTCCTTGGGATATTAAATTCAGCTGTGTTTTTCTTCTAAAAAAGTTCAGCTTTCAAGCATAACATAGAGGATAGAGACATGGGGCAGAAGCCGAGAGTAGATAATGCCTATAAACAGATTTACTTATCTTGACTAATTCGTATCTTCTTCCAGCAGGATGGGGAGACTAGAGCTGAGAGCAGTATCAAGGCCAGTCCCACATCAGGCAGCAAGGAGAGCAGGGCAGCTTTAGCCACGAGGTCCCAGGTACCAGGCAAGTTCAGAGCAATGACACAGGTCTGAGGCCAAACTTGGTGGTCAGGTTAGGATCAGAAGCATTTCAGAGGTGGTCAAACAAGTCCTGAAGACAGGACAGAACTGCCACCAAGCAAGGAGGGGCACACGTAAACTGTAGTTCAGATCAGCAGGGTGCACTAGCTGGGAGCTAAAGACTAGCACTCCAGCAGCACTGCTTAGAAAGAGAGATGTCCCAGGGCTGGGCTGAAATAGTGCTCCTGGGTGGGGCAGGGTGGGAGGTCTCAGGTATGGCTTTTCAGGGCTATTAACAACCTGTTGGTGCTTTAGAGGAACTGGTACCTTATTTAGTGTTTCATATAATTTCTGTTCACTTTTATTGAAAAGCAGGAGTCTGGACTGCATTATACCACATGTCTAAAGTGAAAATAATGCAGCAAAACAAACCCTAGGTACCCTAGTGAAATTACTGAAAGAGGCTTCCATTCAAAATAGTAGCTGTGATCTGCAGCCTTAAACAGGATTTGAAGTATTGTTTCTGTTTTGTTGAACTCGGTCTTCTGCTTGGGGAGATACCATAGCGTACAGTCAAAACTCAAAACCTCCTCTTATTTACTATGATAGACTATCGTACTGCATCGCTTTGTTGCTAGTACAGAATATGTTTAATATCAGTTTTGCTGTTGTAAATTACAGCTCTGAAGTTTTCCATATGCTTTATCTAATACACATTGAACTGTGGTGTTCATTGTTTCAAAATAGGTTGAATTTGCCATAAAAGGTTTGAACAAGATCCCACTCACTTAAACATGCCTTTTTCTTCTGTGTGAACAGAATAGGATTACCTGGGGGAATTTTTTTCCATTGCCAAAAAGGAGAGTCAAACTGATGATAGTTTAGCTCTTCAGGAAGATGTGTATTTTCTTTTCATTTTTTGAGAAAACCCTGTGTCAGATACGTGTGTTGTAGGTGGAATAAATTCACTGCTGTTTAAAATTAGAAACCATTTTGAGATCACATGTAAAACAAACACGGTCAGCAATAAGGTTGTTTTAAGAGCTATTGGATTTGTGGTAATACTCCTCTTTGAATACACTGTCATTAGTATCTTATTGATCTAGAAGTTTTTGATATTTCAAAAGCTTTGGTTTAAATTTTCTCTAAATATGAAGGAAAAAATCTATTCTATCAATTATATGAGCAATCTGAAGCCTGCAGTGTGTGTCGCCTTTACAGGACAAAACAGTAGCAAAAGGAAATAAAAGCCAGTGTCAATCTTCAATGAAATTAACACAATTTAAAGCTGCTCCAGGCAAAACAATGAAATCTGTAATTTATCAGCACTAGATAACATCTCCAGGGGAATTATTTAATGATTAAGTACAGTGGGCTGGAGCCTGCAGTGAGGTGTGGTGGCTTACAGCCACACTTGGAGTACATTCTGCCTCCAAGCCAAAATGGCCATCCATTTCTACTACAGAACAAACCCCAGCAAAGGCTGTCACTGAACCTCTACTGTCCACCTGCAAAGGACAAGTCTGAGCTGAGTGAAGTGGTAGAAGCTCTCCACCAGCTTTGCAAATGTACTGGTGCTCTGAACCAGCAGTTACAGCTCTGAGGTATTGGAACAGCTTTAAATACAAAACCAATAAAACCACACACCAAGCAAGGGCAGAAGCCGCTGTGTCACTGATGCAGATTTTATCATCAACCTTTGCAGAAGCAGAATTTCACACCAAGTACTTTTTGCTATAAAGAACTGAAAAGGTGAAAGAGCAGCATGCTAGTATTTAATGTTGTGGTGCAAGTACTGATAAATTACATTTCTGCGCTTCGTGGAGGCAATCTGCTTCTGTGACTAAACAGATTTCTATGGCAGCACTTAATGACAGAGCCCAGAGTGACCAGGGGAACCACAGGGAGAGTTGCCACGCTTGTCAGCTTCCCATGGGACACAAAAACACAGACGGCACTTCAGAGCTAGAGACAGCAACCTGACTGTACCCTCAGAAATAGGAAAATGGATGCACTATTGAGCCTCTGGAGACACAGACAGGCAAAAACTGATGTAACCAAGAGGAGGCAGCCTTGGGGATGATCTAATATGTTTTGCAAGCACATACTAACCCACAAACACACACTGCCCTCCTCTCACCCTCCCAAGTGGCTGCTGATGGGAACTCCCCATCCCGCTTACTCCCCGTGTGTTGCTCTGTTGCTGGTATGAGAAGGCCAAGCTGGCTTAGCAGGACAGGGCAGCTGCAAACACTCTGTGGGACTGTTCATTCCCTGTCTGTCACCAGCAAGGGCTTGCTCCTACTTTGTAGCACAGTGGCTTCAAGGGCTTGTATGGAGCACTCATTTGCAGCACATTATATCAGTGCAGACCTGGAAGGGATGAAGCAGTATTTAGGAAACTAGAAGAGCTTTTGGCTTGCCATGTGGCTAAACTGCTCCCAGCTGAAATCTTGGCCCTGGCACTATCACTGTAGTTTGGCTGCAGAGTCACCTGTGCTTGCCCAAGGCTGCTGGCTTGATTCTGACACCTCCCTCTCCTCACATCTTTAGGATGGGAATTCTGATTGTAGGTGTGTGGGAGATGCCACAAACCTTTGGAAAAAGTGTATTCCTCTTCTGGGAGCCGCACTCTGCAAAGCAACACCTGTGTGTAGCTTTCTATAGCAGATGAACAAGGGAGACACATAATTCCTTTTATTATGTTTCATAGCTTGAAGACAGTGGAAGTGGAGCCAGAAAAATCTTACATCAACTTCTTCATCACAGTAATCAAATAGTGTATGGGTTGTTGATTTAATAATGCATTTTTGCTATAGAGATAATAAGTGTGTAAAGTATCTCTTTTATAAAATATGGTCATTCTAATCTATTGGGATGTTAACTGTGTTGCTTTGGTCATTTTGTGTCTGGGTTTTCTACAAACTTGTCATTTTTATGCATCCTCAGAAATTACTTCAAACTGACAGATCCTTTGTCATTGTAACTGCTGTGATGAACACCAGCAAAGCTGCTGCTACAATTAACAGAAGTAAGGCCGTGTCCCCAACGACTACCTACAGTAACATCTCACAGAGATTGTATTATTCCTCCTCTAAATCTTGTTGCTGATTAACAGAGTGGGGGGTTTTGTCCTGAAGATTATGTTGTTTTTCTAGTTTGCTATTAGCCTCCAAAATGACTGTGCAATGCAGTTTTGTGTCTCCAAGCCTACAGTAAATGAGAAACATTTTGTAGAATTTTCTTTTGCTCTTGAATTTTTCAACATGCACATGGGCTAAGAATGTAACAAGACTCCAATAGAATTTTATAATTGGATCAAAACACAGTTCACCCACATATGAGTTGGATTGGTTGTGATAGATGTCAGGAGAAACTCTAAGGCAATACTAAAATTCTTGTATTCCATAGCTGCCAAATAAAATAGTACTAAAAGCCTGTGAGCAAAAGCCTCCTAGTTTGCTAGGGTTTGTACAGGAAAAGAGCAATCAGATAGTGGATGGGGCATCTATGAAATCAAATTATGTCAAGCCAAATGGTAAGACTGTTGTATTCCCTGCCTCCATTTCTATTCCTCTGCTGAACACATTAATCACAGCTAGATCATTGTACCTTGAATTCACACCAGGTATGGATCCCGTCTTTGGGAACAACTAAAGACCGAGAACTCTTTCAGCAGTGTATACTATTGTGTAGCTCCTCCTGCTGCCATCTCAGATCTGGGCTGCCACCTAGATGCTGTACTGGCTAGAATATGTCTGTCCTTTGGGGTATTCACTCTAAAGCTGAAAGACTGATTCACCTGCTTCCAAGGAAGAGACAGTGACTTTGCCTTGAGCACCTACCTGAGGGTGTCTGGCCTTACCAGCACAAGCTGAAGAACCCCACTGGCCCCACACTGTGATGTTGGAGTTTCCAGGGTCCCCTTACAGCAGTTCTGCCCCACATCTAGAGCTGCTGCCTGCCCCTAGCTCTGCTGCCAGTCCAGAAGCCTCCTGGCACCAGAGCTCAGCCTCTTTTCTTTGCACCACATATCCCTCAACCTTGTGCACTATCTTGTTGTTCCGCACAGTCCCATATGGGACCAGGATGGGTTTGCCTATGAATAACACCCCTTCCTACACTGGGTGGCCAATCACCCAGGGCCCTTTGCCTTACCAGTTTGTCCAGGCCAACTGTGTTCCGAAAGCACCAATGGAGTAAGTCAACAAGCACTGAAATTTCTCCTATTTCTCCATGAGGCACAAGGAGAAGCCATACTGGAGCACCCATGGTGTGAGACAGAAGCACTCTGTGCAGCATCCTTGGAGGCAGGTACAGTGTAGTAACACAGAAGATGAGGATGAGCTCACGCTATGCTGCCCGTGGTGTGCAGCTAAACTCTCTGTCTGTTTGTATTAGATTTTCCTCTGTGGAGATATTGTCAGTCCGAGCCACAGCACCCGAAGAAAGCAAACAAAAGCAGGGAGGCCAGAGCAATCTAATTGACAGGACCTACCAAAGCTCTGGTGCAGTTTACCATTATTGTGTATGGTGACTAGATTTTATATCAGCAAATGCAACATAATTAATTAGATGTAGACTAGATGAGAATACATTAGACACAGTAAGACACTACCTTCCTGCCTATCCATCCTTGGAAGAGCTGGGCACATTTTCTTTCCTTATGCATATTCTCTTAATAATGTATTTGTCACAAGAATTCTTCCTACACCCATCTGGCATATAGATATTTTTCCAAATTTGTCATTTTTTATGTTCCAAAACCTATTTTACTTCAGATGCTTTCATAATGAAGCAGCAAAAGCCTGCCATGGCTTGATATATAGAGCAGAAATCACATCTGTGCCAGGCTGTTTTCTAATCAGATAAAGCACAGAATACCTGCAGTGCTTTTTCTTCTGGCCCTAGAGTAGATGTACCGGAGTGATTTCCAGCACTAGTCTAGCCTTGCATTCTTAATTAAACTACAAAATGTCATTCTTAATTTTAACTGTCAGCTAATTTCAGTGATTGTAAAGCAAAATAACCATGAGAATTGCCTATCAGAACCCTACACAAAAAACCCCATGATTATTCACTCTGCAACTTGGGCATCAGCAGAAAAGACTGCAGTCGAACTAAAGCATACCTTTCAGAAAGGCAGCTGCCCTTATTGCTCTCTTTTAATGCCATCATTCGCACCATATCACTTGAATATCTACTACAGGTGGGCACTGGAAGAGAACAACAGGGTGGGGTCTGAATTTGTTCTTACCAAAATCTGGGCCCCAGAGAGAAGAAGAAAAGAGCTTTCATGTCCCATTTTCAGCAACAGCGTGAGTCTGAGGTACAAGGAACTTCACTTAACCAAATAGTCAAATGGAGTCTCTTCTACTTTTTCCTGAGCCCTTTCCTGCCCTATTGGGGCTTGGTTCCTCATCACTGCCTGGCTACTTTACATATACACACCCATCAAGTGAGATGGAATTTGCAAGACGTAATTTCATCTGAAGCTGCGTTAACTGCCTAGACCTGCTGTCTTCTCCTCTTGGTACATCCCAGGAGAGGCTTCTCTGGCATGGCAGAGACAGGAAGGCTGATGGTTTGTGGAACTCTCCTATGCCAAATCCCAGGAGAGAATTCCTCCTACTTTGAATTTCCTCTGTTCATATAAAGCAAAAGGACAATCTGAGACATTGCTCTCAGTATAGTTCAAAACACAGTTTGAAGTGTGAATTTTTCAATACTTGAAGCATTGGCTTTTATGATTTATTTATTGATATTCCAGGACAAGCATCACACAGTGTAGCTGGTGCCTACTCCAAATACAACAACCATCCCTGAATGAATAGCAATGTTTTCATAGATATGTTGTCCACTGCTATGCAGGTACATTTTGTCTCTGTGTAATAACACAAAGGTGTCTGCAGATAAGATCAAGAATTTTGGAGAAATTAAAAAAAAATCTCTACTCTGAAATACTAATCGTTCCTATTATTTCATTTCTGGCAATAGTATGTACATTGTGAACAGAGCCTGACTTTACACCGGGTGTGACTCAGGCGTAGGAGGTGTGCTGGGTTTGCTGTCTCTTATCCCTTGAGTCCACCTTGTAATATTGCTGGTATCCGTGTGTAACAGATAGTGTTGTGCACTGGGCTGGAAGATAATAAATAGATGTGAGCTGATGATTTACAGGAGGGTGCTTGGAACTCCTTGAACCACTAGGGAAGGAAAACTGCACTGGTACAAGGTTGTGCTGTCAACCTCGCAATAGTTTTTCCTCTCTCCTGAGGGCAATTTCTCCAAGATGTAACTTGCTTCCTGCCTCATCATCTGGAAATTCACAAATCAGAGGAATTGTGGTTAATTACAAAAATGGCTGATCTATAGATTCTTAGCTGTCAGCGCCTGGGGGAGGGGTTTAATTGTTGTTTTTCTATGAAAGGATTTCTCCTAAAGTGATGAAATAACTCATATTAATGAAGATTGCAAATAGAAGTCTTCTGTGATAATTTCCAGTTGTTGAAAGGATTGCTTATTTAAAATGCATTGCTTTCTTATGTGAAGAAACATATATTTCTCCAAACACCCAGAATAAATTTAGCCCTAAAACATTCATAAGGAAGGATGAATGCATATTCAGGCTAACACTGTATGTGATCTCTGATCATACAGTAGTTAAGTTATACAATCACAGTGATTTATGGTACTAAACTGTGAAGCCTCATATCTGCAGGGGTGTGGGTAAAGGGGTGGAACTCTCATCAATCAAGAGACTATACTTGTTCAGCACTGGGATAATTAAGGCAGACAGTAAAAAATCATGAAATAATATTTAAAAAATGAAATCAGAATTTCTATTTGCATAGTGTTATTAAGCAATAGAGTGCCGAGCCACCTTTTCAAAAAACTTGCCTAGGAATCCACTTATTACCTTGTAGCACTTGATGTATGTGTTTTTCATATTCATGCTGAGTGTATTTGTCGAGTAGTTACATAATACACATTCTGTCCTCAATTTAAAAAACCAGGATTACAAATAACGGTCATCTTCCAGTTTATTGCAAGACAGACAAAACAAGAAGGAAAAGAAACACAGGCCACTACAAAGTGCAAACTCCTGAAATTTCACTTATCCTATTGACAGTGCTTTTCTTCCGATCCACCAATATCAGATAGAGATAGTCGAGCATAATGAGGGACAAGCACGGGGGAACTGTATTAATCAAACAATGCTCAAAAAAGTTTAATTAAGTGCATATTTTGTAAAAGCCACATTTCATTACTGTTTGTTAGGAAGATGGAAGCATACACTGGAAACACTAATTCTAATTATTACTTCAAGTAGGAGTTTTTGGCACAAGGTCAAGGAATAATAGAAGAATGTGTGAATCTGTGCTGCAGCGTAACAGTAAGACTAATCATTTGAATAAAGCCAGTTGCTTTTTCTTGGACTGTCTGTGTGCTGTTCAATGTTCTGGATGAATCTAACACAATCAGCCTGTTCTCTGGTGTATATCCATTTCCTGCTGACTCAGGGCAGCTTGCTGCTTCTGCCATTTATTAAAATTAAACATTCCTATAAACCCACTATTTTTCAGAGAGATGACCAAATAGATATTAGTAAAGACATTATTAAAACTATTTTGTTTAAAATGAACTGTCACGATTGTGTGTTGCAACGCAACACAAACAAATCTATTTTGTTTACTGATAGATTGCTTTAAAGAGCTGGATTTCCTTCTTTGTATTAGAAGGTATTACAGAGGGGATATGATGTGTTCTCCAGGAAACCACCAGCTTTTATAGCTATTAGGAAAGAGGAATACTGTTTCTAGTACTCTCCACAGCAAATAATGTATAATTCATGGATTTCATTAACATGCAAATATGATCCATGGTCTCCTATGTTTATACCTCCTAATAATCTATTAATGGTTTTAAAAGTAAAGGGTAATAGAAACATTTTGTACAAGCAACATTTACTCTGGTTCTCAGTGTTTTTCTCTAATTGTACGGTCTAAGCATGTACAGAATTAAAACAGAAACAATGGGAAAGAATTAAACTGTGACAATCAAGTATTTATTGAACACTAGGTCACACCCCCAATAATTTGTGATTCTGTAATTAAAGATGCTATTATCATTAGATGACAACATGCTGAAAAGCCTGTGCTGGAAGGTGGAAAGATACTTGTATCAAAACCTCTGCTTGGAATGACCCCCAGATTTGAAATCTGCATTTGTATTGAGATTTCAACTACCCCATCAAATATGGGTGGAGCAAGAAAAAAAAAGCATCAAATTCATCTTGAAGACTTGGACTTTCTCAGTTTTCTTTGAAATAGCACAAGATGCATAGATTGCATCTTGGTACAACCTTGCCTAGCATTTTAGGATCAGATCCTCTCCAGTTCCACATTGTAACTGAAACTTTATAAAGTTGTCAATCTGAAAAAATGTCAAAACCCACCTCTTGCTATTGTCAGAGCAGAGTTTATACTGCATTGGTAGGCAGATTGTTCCAGATTTTGGTGGGTTTTTTCCTCTACTCTGAGGACTTGCTGCTTGCAGGATTGCATGCTTTTCCTCCTATTTTCTGCAGTGCCACAGCAGAACCCCCTGTGTCTGATTGCTGCTGCTGTGCCAGTCCCCCAGCCCCATTGCTGAAGTTTCTCTCTTGGAAACTTCACATGGATGCTCATCACTTCTGTATTTATCTTCAGTAGTGACTCTTCACTAGTGACTTCACTTCTGTACTTATCAAAAACCACTCAAAGAGAAAGAGTGCAAGACACAGGCACATCTTCTCTTTAGAAAAAAAACCCCAAGATATAAAACGATGGTGCTGTAGGCAATAGTAAACCATTTTAATCAACTAATGGAAAGAAAACTGCCAAGGACAATTTTGATGATTTTCATATTACATCACATAAGCACTGTGCAGTATTTTAGACGAGGGTGAAGGACCTTTTCTCTGAGGCTGAAGTGTTTCTCTGAGCATGAGGACAAAAAAAAAAATGTCAAGGCCCACTGCATCTCTCTTTATCCTTAAAAAAACCAATATTCCTTATGTTACATAGGGATGAGAGGAATTAGAGTCTCTTAAACATCTATTAACAAATAAACAAGGTTTTTGTTTTTTCTTATAAAAGAACACACATATGATTATTTTCCCAACAACTTCCAATAATGCTGATTTCTCAAATAAATGAAAACTAATTACTTTGGTCTGAGAAACACAGACTGCATTTTTTCTCAGCATCCTTAAATCACCCCTTTGTGCTCTTCTTGGTTGTTCTGTGGTATGTAGATCCTGACCACAAGCTTGTGCCAGTGTTTTAATCCTCTACTGCGATGACCTTTTTCAGGTTAACTGTGACTGAAAAAAACAGTCTCTTATCCACTCTTGTATTTCATGCTTCTATTACATCTTCCTTGCCTCTGGAGCATGGAAGAACATTTATGTACTTGTAACTCTTCCAGGAATGAAAACTGCCTGAAATCTAGAGCTGCATGAATTTGGGAAGCTGGGTGGTAGTTTGCCCAGGAAAGAGGAAGTTCAGAAAACAGACTATTGCTATGCATATTGACCTATACATGTTGAAGAAAAAAATAGTTGCTTAGTAGAGGCTACCTGTCAGTATAAGCAATGAATCACAAAATATGCCAATTTTATACAACAAAAAAAGCCTGTAGGTGCATACACTTCACAGTTTGTTACAGATTTCCTTAATTAAGTAAATGTAACAAGTTGATTAGTCTTCAGAAGCTCAGAAAACAGTCAGTTCCAGTTATACTGAAAAGTAGGACTCAGAAATAAATTATTCACAGTTGATTAAACTAAGACAAGAATTTCTCAAACGTTTCTCAATACTTCAGAAAAAGCAACATATTGAACTCTGTTTTACTGTGAGGCTCAAAATGGCAATTAGCAGTCCTAAACTGCATATGAACCCAGTATGAACCACATTTACAAGAACATTGTGTGTGAATCAAATTACGTTATCTGTAGTTTGAAGAACTTAGAAATAATTGCCAATAAGTATTCATGTATAGGGCCAGTTTTTTGAAAGAAGTTATTTTAATTATTAGTAGTGTCAGGAGGACGTGTATGTGATTTTATTAGGCTCAACATGTTTAGTGAAGCGCTCTGAACTGAGGATGAAGTATTTAATATTTAAGTATTTAATAATCTTTATCATACTTACTTTCTAATATGATATTTCTTTCTAAATTAAATCCCACCATTTGATGCTTTTGTCATTTTCACAGAGATATATCACCATCAAAAATATCATAATACAGACTTGTTTTCTATGCACCACACTTGTGTATAGAAACCATTTATGCTGCACATATTTGGAGCTCCCTGTACCCACAGTGGGACCTCTGATATAGCAGTGTATAGGACCTCTTTCATGGAAGGATGTGACTGGAGAAAAAAGGGACAGAGGGAAAACGTCACCAAGAGGTGACCATCTTGGTCCAGAAAAGTGATAGAAATGCTTGCTGTTTTTAGATCGTTAACTTAACAGCTTTTTCACTTCTTGCAATATTTTCCTCCAATTCCACATCCAGATTATTAAAAAAAAATCAAATAGTATCAGCAACTGTTAAGAAATATAGGCAAACGAACAAATCTTAATGCCTGTGTCAAGCAGACTTTCAAGTCATATGAGTGGATTTGCTCCCTTTTCTGCTTTTCTTAATGATGGAGATGACATATCCATGCAAATTCAAACATTGCACTGATAATCAAAACTGCAGAGCCCATGGCACGCCAATGTGCAGCGACGTCCTGTCTGGTATACCAACATGCAGCAAATGATCACAGCACCATGCCACTGCCTCCTTTCCCACACTAGAGCAGAACCAGCCATCCCTGTGCCAACAGGACTACTGATGGAGTGAGACAATGAAGGTAAAACAATGTGGTTCTTCACAATAATCCATACCTTTCATCACCCAGCTCCAAAGGTAAAGCAACTCCTTAATATGCATGATCCTCAACTTGTCAATCCCATGTGAAGGTTTTCCAGATATCTGCAAACAGTAATACTTCAAGGAACAAAATGCTTATGCACTTTACTAGCATGATATAAATTAGCAGTTTTCCGCTCTTCATTGCCATAATAAATCTACACAGAAAGGACTGTTGGTATATACAACAACATTAAACAGTCTGAAATAGAAGTAGTGAATTGCAGTTATAAAAATAAATTTCTAAAAAGAAGAGAGAAAAGGGAGACAAATGTTCTAATCTTACCTTCATCATAATCTTATTAGCATTTCTCAGTGAGTAGTTCAAGTATCAGTCTATACTCTTATGAATCTGTCTCATAAATATGTCAAGCACAAAGTATAGTTATTTTAATAGTCTGTGTTGGTGGGCCATCATGGATTTAATTAAGAGACAACTAGTGTATGAAATATGACACAAAAGCACCAAACTAAATGGAGAAATGTTTTACTGCAGATTTAAATCAGAGACACAGAAGTAAAGTCATTCTGGCCTTAGAAATCCTACTTAAATTTAATTAATGTAGACCAGTACAGACCTGTTCATGTAAGAATAAAAAATAGAGGCATTAAAAATAATAATTTAAGCAGTAATGTGTTATTTATAAAGACATTTGCATTATCTCCAACTGCATTGTTATTTATAAATGTATGTTGGTTTGTAGCTCTTAAATTAATTTTGAAAGGCTGAAAATGCAAGTCCACTAAAAATTGTTAAAATATTACTTTCAGCTTTCATTTTCTTCAAAAAAAAGCACCTTTATTAAGATTCTCATCTTATTTTGAAGGGTCTCTGAATACTCAAATCATCCTACTATGAAATTGCCAATAACCTTATAAGCTTGCAATTAAAGCTGTTATTTTCCACCCAAATCTTCTCTTTCTCCATCCTTATAGAGAGCAAGAGCAGTCAGCACTCCAAGTATGCAGGATTAGATCTTCAAGCACTGCACAGTCCTTCCTGCTATCATTCATGGACTTGTCAAGATACAGTGTTTTAAAGAAGCAACACAAGAGCATGTAATTTCATGCTCATTTTCCTTACTACTTATATGAGTCGAACACTATTTTAGAAAGAAAGAAGCCAAAAATTCCATTAAACTATTCCAATATCTCAATCCCATCTTGCAAAATATTTGACTGACAGCCACCTCAGTTACACTGAAGTTGAAAGCAAGACTTGCTACTGATTTTTAAGGGCACAGAAGCAGACTCTGAAAATATACAGTTAAGTATTTGTCTGCTGTCTGTAACAACTGATGCCTCCGTCAGCTATAAGGACTATGTTTATACATGATTTTTTTGTCTAAACTTTCATTTTACAAATCTAATCCTGCAGGTACTGGCTATTGCATGCTAACTTTCTCAATTCATATGATTTCCAGTCATTTAGATTAGAATAACCTGAAATTGGTTGGTTGCTCTGGCCAGCAGTTAATGTATTCATATATTTTATTAACCCTTTATTACTAAAGGACAAAAAAAAAGGCAGTGGCCAGAAAGCATAATTAAGTGGACTCCATCCCTATTTTCAGAAAACTTTTGACTCTAGCTGCTTTCCAAACACCATGATTTGGACTACCAGGAACATAATACAAACTGTAAATTGACACAAAAATGAAAGTATTCGGGAGAAATAAATTCATAACTACTTTTATTTTTTGGTGAAGAAAACATCAAAGGTTTGCAATTCAGCCTGGGAGGGAAGAACGGATAAAAGGATAGTGCCTATAGTTTCAAAATATTTTTCTCCTTAATGAACAGTTGAAAATATCCATAAATCTCTTCCAGTATCACTGTATTTAAAAGGCAGTCAAGTCTTTTGTGCCTGACATGTTTATAGTAAATCTATTCTCATCTGCCATATTTGCATAAATTGTCCAAAAGTTCAACCTGTCTTGGCTGTCTTTCAGTATTCATTAGCATTGAAATTATTTTTGGAGTAAATGAAGGGAAAAACTGCCCAGAAATTGAGATAATGCTCAGAAAGAACCAGACTTCTGATGACTAACAAGACCGAACATAGCTTTATTCAGCTAAATTCACAGAAATTTTTTTCTTATTGCCAGAGATGAACTAAACAGTCAGGGAACACCAGGTGCACTGCTCCAGTGGGGGTGGGGGGGTGGAGGGTCAGACTTAGATGATCTTTCGAGGTCCCTTCCAACCCACAACAGTCTGTGATTCTGTCATTCTGTGTGTAAGTACACCATAAATAAATTCAGGCAATCAGGATGAAATCCTGAATAAGAAATTATAAGGTAATAATGTAGTCACAAATAGGTATTTGTATGGACACCTAACTCACCAAATATAGACCTATTAAAGGTCTGATGTGAGCTACAACCTAGATTTAGCATGCCCTTGCATCTTCTCTAATAGTCAGAATCACAGTGCAGGAACACTACAACCCCAGTCTTACACTGTCTTCCTCAGTTAAGAAGACATATAAGTAATAAAAATGAAGCAAACACCATTAAGAAGTACCACCACATGAAATGTAGGGCTGACTAAAGCCCCTGGGGAGGAATGGAAGGAGAGAACTCACTGCATGGCAGTGCCCCTACCTTACCAGATGAGAGGATTCGGGTGCCCCAGCTTCCAGGACTCCTGTGGGCTTCACTGTCCCCTCCATGTGGCAGTCTTCCCGGCACCCACAACCTGCACATGTGTTCTCCCAGACACAGCAGTTGGAGACATCCCTGTGCTGCTGTCTCATGCCCAGCTGAGAATTGTGTGTGTTTGTAGGACACAGTGCAAAGCACTACCCCTTCATAACAGGGAGGCAAAAAACAAGCGCTGTGCTTTCCTCTGTTCAACAAACAATCCCAAATTCATAAGCTTCCTCTCAGGAATTATTAGAGCCACTTTGGATGGCATTATAATAAAGTGTTTAAACATTCTATGTTACTTTTAGCACAAAATACACATTTGATAAGAAGAGATGAAGATCAAGTAATCAAGAGGTGAATAGGTAGGACACAACCACACAACTGCACTGCAACCAAAGAAACAAGGAAAATCAGAGCCCTCCAGTCTAGATGCCCATGGAATCAAACTTGAAGATGTACAATGGTCTACTCCTTGTACATGTTCATTACATTTTAAAATAATACAGCACTATATTTCTTAGCTTAGGGGCATGTTTTCTGTTTTTTCCATTAAAAGTCTTGTTGACAATGGGGCTCGTTCACTGAAGTGTGAACACACAATGGTGTTGCAAACTCATATTGTAACTTAGATTCATGGAAAACGACCCTGCTTCTGTACCAAAAACAGTTTGCAGAACTCAATATTTAACAAACAAGTTTGAGATCTACAGTGATTAAATTAGTGAGATAATTAGCACAATTTTTAAGGTTAACATTCACAAGTAGGTTAATTATATCCTTTCCCAAATTTCTGTTTTCATTTCACTTGATGCATGCTGCAGTAACAGCGAAAGTGAGGCCACACTTGTGGAGATGGCAGGTGAGGCAGCACAAATCACCACAGGAAGCAGAGAATAAGTACATGCTTCTGAGGGAACTTTTCTCCAGCATACAGTCCTAAAGCTTTATTTTCTTCATGTCCCAGAAATTCTCCATCTTTTAGGGTGTATTCTCTTAAATAACACTTTAGGTTTGTATAAAGAATCTTTTTCTACAGGGCTTGTAGTATTTCTTAACTTCAAGACCTTGTATGGCTCTCTAACGTTAATTACAAAAGAGACACGTTTAACGCATTGTACTGAATTCAGTCTACATACACAGCGCCTATGTGCAGGACTGCAGACTGAAAGCAATGTACAGAGCTGCAATTCTCTTTGACTGGACTTCATTGAAGTTAGTTTAGATTGGAGAAATTCTCATTATTAATGCAGGCTGGGAAACAATGTGCTAGAGAATAGCCCTGCAGAGAGGGAATTGGGGGTGTCGGTGGACAAAAAACTGGACATGAGCAGACAGCACACTCTTGCAGCCCAGAAAGCCAACCACAGACTGGCCTGCCTCAGAAGAGCAGCCAGCAGACTGAAAGAGGTGATTCTACCTCTCTACTCTGCTCTCATGAGAACTTGCCTGGAATACTGCATCCAGCTGTGGAGCCCTCCACACAAGAAGGATGTGGACTTGTTGGAGTATATCAGGAGGAGGGGTGCAAAAATGATCAGTGGGTTGGAGCACCTCTCCTACAAGGACAAGCTGAAAGAGTTGGGGGGTTTTCATCACAGACAAGAGAAATCTTTGGGGAGACTGCATAGCATCTTTTCAGTATCCAAATGGAAAGCTGGTGAAGGACTGTTCACAAGGATGTGTAGAGACAGGACAAGAAGCAATGGTTTTAAAATCGAGCAGGTTGGATTTAGATGTGATGTTAGAAAACAGTTCTTTACTATGAGGGTGGTGAAACACTGGAATAGGTTGCCCAGAGAGCTGGTAGAGGGGCTCTATTCCTGAAGAAATTCAGGATCAGGCTTGATGGGGTTCTGAGCAACTGGATCTAGTTAAAGATGTTCCTGCTCACTGCAATGGGATTGGACTAGATGACTTTTAAAGGTTGCTTCCAGCCCAACTCACTATATGCAACTTAGAACAAAATTTGCTGCAATTATCAGCAGGTTGGTCATGGAGAATGAAGCAGAGTTAAGTACTACAATAAAGTTTAAAAAACCTGTTTAGCATTTATTTGTTTAGAGGCAATAGGACACAGCACATGGATTAGCTTACATAAAGCTATTTTGCAAATATGCCAAGACAACATGATCATGGTCTCTGAGAAACCAGGAGGCACAGCCGTGCATATGGCATGACACTTCCCAGCCTTGTGTGAGGAGTTAATGCTATTTGGAGAAAATGTGATGAAGATTTATAGTAGTGGAGCAAATATTCTTCAAACTGTCTAAACACTGTTCCCTCTTCTGCCTGACAAAGACTGTCCATTTGTAACCCCCTTAGAGTACCACAGCCCAGGGACAGAGTCTTTAGTCCCGACAGGAGGGCCTGATGGACTAAAATCCCACATGTTGGGCTGAACTTTAAAATTTCAATACCTAAACCAAGGGAAATTGAGACCCAAATACTGTCCAACATGATTTTCATATGTGAATCTTATTCAGACAGCATGTGTAATCTGTGATTGTTACACCCACCCCAGCAAATTTTACAAGGCTTCCCCCCTTGGTAAACATCTGAGATGTGGGCTGCTGAAGGCCTCCTATCCCAGCCCCCTCCCCTGGCGACATGCAGCCTAGCAAAAAGTTCACATAGCCATTTTTAGCATTCTTCCATATGGAAAGATGGCTTTATTGACATTGGATTCAGGGCTGCTGGAGGTGGTGATGCTGGGTTGCCTCTCATGTCCCACCCCAGACACTGCCCCAGTCACCAGCACAAGCCAGACCATGCTCCCAAAATCACTGTGTGCCCTAACACACCACAAGGCAGTTTTATCCCCTTAAAGATGGTCTATTTCTTCCCCTGGAAGAGAGCTTTTAAGACCTGTTTCCTTTCCCTCACACTGACTTTTGTCCTTTCTCTTAAGAGACTCCTCAGGACAGACCCAGGCTGCCCATCACCTCATTCACCTCTAGCGTGGGGCCATACAGCTGTTACTGGTACAGGACAGACCCATCGCTCTCGGTGGAAGACAGAAGACATGACTGTAAGGAACAGCAGAATAAAATAGTTTGCGTCAAATTTTCTCCTGCTACCATTTTGCTGAGCAAGAGGATGGCCCCAGAAGTCTTATCACTATCTACAGAGGATGCACTTTTATATACCACTACAACTACAAAAACCTATTTACTGAGCAAAATGAGAGATGGATGCAACTGGTCTTCGGGTACTGCAGTATAAGAAACTCTGAGTGCACTACATTGAAAACTTATTTTCTGAATTTTTTAAGATGTTTTATTTAATTGTATTTAATTTTACGCTATTTTATATAATTGTACCTAATACTATTTATTTTTATTTCTTTTCTATTTTATTTCAGTATGGTGCTGTTATTTGCTAAATTATTTGATCACTTTGCCACAGCATTACAAAACACTAACGTGCTGATGCCTGCTGGACCCTGCTGATAAGGAGGCTCACATGAAAGAAGCTAGTGAAAATCAGTCTCTGTCCTTTTGAAAAATTAGTTGAAGTAATTTAACATTTTTACTTCCCCAAAGAGACATCATGACCATTTATCTTTCTTTCTTATTTATTGTTCACACCATTGCAACGTAAACATATGCTTCTCTATCCCATACACCTACTGCCACAGACAGAGCCCTCTCCTATATTTTTCCTGTGGAGAGCACAGGGGTAGGGATGCTCTGGTTTGCCCTGTATTTGCACAAGCGACTGCTGTGAGTATACATGCTAGTAGAGCAACTGATTTTTGAAAGGCAGTTAGATACCCAACCAGTAATTGTGTGCACAATTACTGTGATTACACATGTAATCATGGTCATTGTGCTTCCAAATGATGCATGTGCTATTCTAAAAATTCGCTGCTGTTTTACTAAAATTAATGGGAGCTTTGCTGTCAATTTGAACTGATGGAGGATCAAGCACTACATATTGTAGCAGCAGTCTTGATATCTCCCAGAGGAAATGCAATCTTTGCATCTAAAGTGCTAAATTTCCAGAGTGTACTGAAACAGTAAAAGAAGGATGAAGATGCAGTTTCTTAGCATATCTAGGTATATATATTCATTATGCATTCATTAATAAATTATAATTTTTTAATAGGGTTCTGGATTTGATTCAAGGTCCTCTGACATTAAGAGAAAACCAGGGCTCTGGAACAAGACTTTAATGCTTCCAATTAGCTCAGCTTATACAGTTGTAGTTGTGTGTGTTCATTTGTCCATGGCGACATCTTTGGATTTTGGCTTCTTGTCTTTCAAGAGTTAAACAGGATTTTGCAGAGAAGATGCTCTGTGATACAGCAGGTATGGTGATATGTAGTATTTCACATCTAGTCTTTGTCCATGTTCTAACAATGTGCCTTAAATGTCTTACTATTGTCTCTTTTTCAGATTAGTTTACAGCCCTGTAGTTCCAGCTGTTTTATTCTGAAACTCTAAAACCCTATCACTAGGGAGTTCTGTGTAATTGCCCATAATATGCACCACATTATCCATTTCAGGAACTGTGCTGAAAGACAGCAGCAATAAGGGGTTTTCTAAAGGCAGTCTGGTTTACACTAATGGATCTAACAGGAAGGAAATGCAATTTGAAAGAAGCTGATGCATATGTTCTATTGTTGAATATAATGTTTGATTTAATTATTAACTGTCTATGATGGAAAGTCAGATCCTGCTCAGTTCTGCTTACAGTTGGGTGTTCTGCTACCAGTAAAAACAGACAAGACTCAGCCTGAGGATTTAATCATTCCTTGTAAAATACTGACATTTAATTGTGCTTCCAAAATACCATCTGAGAAACCTCAGGTGCATGCTTCTTCCATACATGCTGGCTTTCTTTTGTCATGCTAAACATACTGTATAGAAGCTGACTCTTACCCTTTTCACTCATGTAAATCAGGAGTTTCTCAAAGTTAACAATTTGCTGCAATTATTTAAGTAAATATGATTCAAATTGAATTCATATTCATTGCTCTATATGACCTATTCATTTTTAATTTATTTTGCATTTTATGTCATACACACAGCACTGCAGTCAATCTACTTCTGTATCACTAAGAAGTACACAATGGACACAAGTAAATTTTTAGGAAGGAGTTAAAATGTGTTGGCATGGCTTTACCTATCCTTCTTTTCCCAGGGACTGAGGATTTGGCAGCCAATTTCAGTCCAATTCTATAATTGGTGTTTTGTGATTTCTAGTAAATGGTTGCATTGTGTTACAAAGGTTCCTAATTCCATGTGTGGGTGTTAACGTGGTGTAAAGAATGAATTAATTATGAAGAACCCTTACCTGAAATTCCATTATCCTTTCCTCACCATGTTGACTCCTATCAAACTCATTTATATTGTAATCTGGAAAGAAATAGTTATCGATGTGAAGCCGCTTCATTTTCAGAGGAGTTCAGAGGTAAAAATCATAGCTTTCCTGCATGATTCTGACAAAAACAGTAGTTTAATATCACTAGGAAACGAAATAATTGAGCAACATCATTTCTGTTTTGTATTTTGTATCTGTCGGGTGAGATTATTATCTCTGACACTATCTTAAGCAGATGCAGGACTGGAGTTGAAATTAAACAATAGTAATGATATTTGGAGTGCATCCAGAATGATCATCATTGTTTGTGAAAGTGGCTTACACATCATTATTTAATCCATAATTTCTCATCATTTGTTAAACATCTCTTTCTACATGTAGTGCACACAGCATTAGCTCTGTGGGACCCTTTCAAGCTTCTGTGGGACTGGTTACTTTTGTCAGGAGGATAATAGAAAGAAGCGAAGTTCCTAGGAAATACAACAAAACACCTCAAACATTTAATCGATTTAGACATTTTAGGAATAAATACAGACCCTTTCCATAGTGTATTTGCATTCTTGGTATCAGCCAGACGTCAGTCAAAGAGTATGAAACAGCCACTGCAACAAAATCCATCTCAGATTTATCTAGATTTCTGCTTGTAATCCATGCTCTTGTTGTAAGGATCTGAGAAGATTGTAGGCTTTGTCAAAGCCTCAAACATTTTGAATATTTTGGTTTAGAGACATACCTGAGAGCTCAGATCAAAATACCTCCAGGCTGCTTTAGCTCATGTCTCCCATCAGAGCAGAATTCTGCCGGGCCTTCGCTGGGTCAAAGAGCATCATAAAACCAATCTTCCTCGGGTTGTTTCAGGACTCCTGCTTTCTGCCTTGCCAGAAATGGACCAATGCCAAGGCGTGCATTTTCTTTCAAAAAGTTAACAAAAACCTGCAAAACAGACATGAGCTGAGGTTGTTTTCAATTTGGCTAAAGTTTTCTCCTAGCTTCACTGTCACTCCTACTAATTAAAAGTTATTAAAGCATTCTGCATATTCTAGTGTACTGAAGAAGCAATTGTTGGAATGAAAAGAAAAACTGTCAGCTCTGAAAACTGCTTGGACTGCTCATGTGTCATTCTCAATACATGCTGAAATGTGTCTCACACTGTGGATTGCATCAGATATCCAGATACACGTAAAGGCAACCCTCTTCTGCCATCTCCTCTTGAGGCTCATTTCTACAAACCACATGGTTAGAATTGAGCTGTGCTATCTGCCATTGGAGTAAGATACAATAGAGCAGAGCACAAAGGAAATGTATTCCCCTGGCGTTCATAGGATCTGCCTGTAGAGCTCAGTGTGAGAATTAACAGCAGATGCTTATGGTAATCGGCACGCTGCAGGGGCCAGGGGGAAACGGGATGGTTCATTTTCCTGGATCCCATGGCTGGACCTCAGATAAGGCTACCTACATGCTGAGTGTCAGTCCATTTGTAGATCAGAAATACTGGCTTTTCATACAGGTCCTCCCCCCTCAGCCATGACAAAATCCATCTAGCTTGAGCATCCGCGTTGCACCTGTACAGGATGAGTTGGTGCAACCAGCTTGCCTACCCATTCCCTTCTCCCCTTCTCAGTGTGCAGCTCTCTGCACTGCTCAGGCTTTGTCTCCATCCTCAAGTACTATGCTGTATTTTCTGGCTCAGGCATGCCCAGGAGGGACACTGAAAAGGATATCAGTGGTTACACAGAAGGGAAATTGGAAAAGGGTGCTGTGGAAATCATATTCATAGGGAGAGAAAAGTGAACTCACGCAGGTGTTTCTCCATTACTGCTGTGACTCATGTAGGCAGAAAAACAGGTGAGTTTGCAGCATGCTAATCAGGCACAGGCACAGCTGAAATATGCATCTGCACAGGAGCATCTGGGCAGAGTTTCTCCAAACCTGTTCTCAAGTGCATATTTTTTTGCCTTTGTGGGCCTCTTTTGTGCCAAGAGGCTTATTTTGTATAGGTGGAGAGTCCCCTATCCACCAGCCATCAGGGAGGACTATTAATATGCAACATCTTGAATGCATGAGCTGAATGACAAGCTGGCAGAGTCTGAGACTATATAGTCCAAGTTTACGTCTCTCCCTGAAGAGGCAAAAAGCTTCTTCCTAAACTCTGCCAAATCATGCAGACATGAAATAAAGGAGAACGGGCAACCTATCTTTCTGCCTCTCTTTTACTAATATCTTCACACTATCATTTCTTTCCCCTGTCCGTAGCTAACATGAATGGTTGATTTCACATAGTTTGCTGCTGAACATCAATGTTGAAACAGAATATGATAGCAGAGGTATTGATTTTTTTTTTTAACTGCTTGTGGAAGAAATCTGAAGTATTTACTAGACCTTTTATACACACATTGTCCTTTGGAATTGTCCTCTGGAATTTCTCTACAACACTGAGTTAAATTTAAGCCCTTAATTTTAGTCATATTTGCGCTTTGCTTTTGGTGATGTAATGTAACCATACAAGGCTCAATTCAATGAGTTTCCCAACCCAGAAAAACTTGCTTAGATTTTTTATATGTCTGAGTATGAAGAAAGGATATCTCTATAATAAGATATCATGGACTAATTACAATTAGATCTAGCAAGTGTAAAAGGGTGTTTCTTACTCTGCAGTGGGATAAGGTATAACCAGACAGCCACAATTTCCAGCCTCCAAACAAGTAGCTGCCTCTGGCTGCTCCTGGCCCCTCCATGGGGCTCAGGTTGGACTTTGCCTTTACATATTAGCTGCACTCACTGAGATGTTCTCCTGTAGCATAGCATGCTGGACTTTATTATCATGTAACATAATAATGCCATGGCTTCTTTGTGGGGCTGTTGCCTAAAACATATACCTTTGGCATTCACCAGCTGTTCAGCTTTGGGGTGTTCAGAAAGAATTGGCAAAGCATAGTGCCACAAATTAAAAATCTGCTTCAGAGTCTTGTGATAGAAGACAGAACACAGGTGGCCCTGTGTGTGTCTACCTAGACTAGCAGCAATGTCTACAATATGAGCAAAAAAACAAGCCCACTGCAGAGAACTTTTCTCAGTGCAGCCATTCCCACCGAGTCTGAGATCAAGCAACGAACTGACTTTCCACCTCTCCATGCCAGTGTGGAGTTCGGAACTCATTTTGCTGTACTGTGTCCCAAACAAATGGGGCCTTGCAAGCCTTGAGTCTCAGACCAGCATCTCCACAGCAGCATCCTTGCTAGAGCCTGGACTGATCAGAAAACTGCTCCACTCAAGCCTCCAAACAGTGTATTAATAGGAACAGCAAGTTAGGCTCTTTCAGCTCTATCAGCTATTACCCTGGCATCACTGACTCCCTTGATGTGTACCTTTGTTACTCCATAATTGCCAGTCCACTGCACAACTTCTGGAATGAGTTAAAATGACTTTCAGGATGTTTTCCTCTTCTCTTAAAGGCCTCATCTGCTTTGTTTTCCCTTAGTCACAGAAGAAAATGGTCTACACAGAAAATGTGAAAAATGGCTTCTATGTAAATTGGAAGTAGTGTCAGACAAATTAATTTAATTTAGTGTCTAAAAAGACTTCTGTATTCCCCATTTATCCATTTTTATTCTTTCTTATGGGGATGTATTTTCTCCATATTTGATCAATTTTGTAGCTGCTTTAACCATTTTTCACCATTCCACAAAACAGATATTTGTATTTACAAATGATGCCTATCAATCTCAAGGGAAATTACATCTCTTATTCTTTATTATGAGAATTCCTTTTCTGAGAAGATCAGGTAGTGTCTCATCAGTTCATTTCAGGGATCACAGCCTGTAGGGAAGGTTAGACAAATGCTGCCAAATGAGTAAAATTACTAGCCACCATATATCAGGATAAAACAGTTACAGTCTGGATTCCTGTAGAACAAATGCAAAGACATACTTTTATAATGCCATAGAAAAGATTATCTTCCAGAAAACGTCATGCAAATGTGTTGAAATGTAGGTGAGTTATTAAGAATCCCATAAAATAGACAGAGATTGTCAATGCTTATAGAAGAGGGACTAACAACAGACACTTCAAATACTTCAAATTTGGGAAAGAGTGATTTTTATCAGCTTGCCTACACAAACATTGAAGAGATTTTAAGGGGTAAGAGTTGCCTGGGTAATTCAAACTTTAAGGCGAATATATCTCTGTTGTTGAAAGCATGTAACCTCCCCGAGATCACAGACTTGTACTAGGCACAGGTCTTCTGCTGAACAGAAAATCAAAGCTTTGAATCATACATTCAAGAACTTCTCACAGAGAGAGAAAAGAAATAATTTTAAATAAAATTCCTAGGTATTGAATAAACATCACAGAAATGCAGATGCCAGCAGCAGAAACTGGTGGGTACCCAGGCTCCATCTCTGACCTTGGCTCTGTTTAGCACCATTTCTGCAACAGGGGCGATTCCAGCTGCAGCAGAGCAGGTGTGGGAGAGTGTCCTGAGCAGTGGTTTACCTAGATTTCAGTAAGGCATTCGACATGGTCTCCCATGACATACTCCTAGCTAAGATGGCAGCAAGGGGCTTTGACAGGAATATACTGTGCTGGGTCAGGAACTGGTTGGATGGATGAGCCCAGAGAGTGGTGGTAAATTGTGTCGCATCTTGTTGGCAACCTATTACTAGTGGTGTTCCCCAAGGGTCGGTGTTAGGTCCAGTCCTGTTCAACATCTTCATCGATGATATTGATGGTGGGTTGGAATCCATCATGAGCAAATTTGCGGATGACACCAAGCTTGGAGCCCGTGTCGATTTTTTGGAGGGTAGGAGGGCCCTGCACAGGGACTTGGACAGACTGGAGAGAGGGGCAGACTCCAATAGGATGAGTTTTAACAAGTCTAAGTGTTGGGATGTGCATTTTGGTTATAACAACCCCAGGCAGAACTATAGGCTGGGAATGAAGATCTTGGAGAGTCCTCAGGTAGAAAGAGACTTGGGGCTATTGGTGAACACTAAACTTAGCATGAGTCAGCAATGTGCCCAGGCGGCCAAGAGAGCTAATGGCATCCTGGCCTGTATCAGGAATGGTGTGGCCAGCAGGGAGAGGGAGGTTATCCTCCCCCTGTATTCGGCACTGGTTAAACCGCACCTGAAGTATTGTGTTCAGTTCTGGGCCCCTCAGTTTAGGAAGGATGTCAAGGTGCTGGAATGAGTCCAGAGAAGAGCAACTAGAATGGTAAAGGGGCTGGAAGGTAAGCCCTACGAGGAGAGGCTGATGGAGCTGGGTCTGTTTAGCCTGGAAAAGAGGAGGCTCAGGGGTGACCTTATCGCTGTTTATAACTACCTAAAAGGTGGTTATGGTCAGGCTGGGGTTGGTCTTTTCTCCCTGGACACTGGGACAGACAAGCTCCATTGGGGGAGGTTTAGACTTGACATTAGGAAAAGGTTTTTCAGTGAAAGAGTGATCAGATTTTGGAATGGGCTGCCCACGGAGGTGGTTGGGTCACTGTCTCTGGAGGTGTTTAAGGTTAGTCTGGATGAAGTGCTGAGTGGCATGATCTAGATGTCAGATGTTAGGTTTACTTGGTTGGTTTTAGGTTGGACTGGATGATCTTTAAGGTCTTTTCCAGCCTCATGATTACTGTGACAGATGAGATCCCTCCTGCAGCAGGCAGCTCTGACCTCTATCCACTAGAGAGGTCATGCCTGCAACATCAGGTAACCAAAGAGGATGCACACTGCAGTGTTTGCTAATTACACTTCTGCCTATTGCCTTTACAAATACCCTGTTCTTTCTATAAGGCACAGTGGCTTTATACCAGCAGGTAGGACATCTCGGAAGTAAAATACACCATCTCAGTTCAACTCTCCTGTGGGGCAGAAACCCCCAGAAGCCTCACACATCCACAGGCCAGGGCACATTCTAATGACACCAGATAGATTCCACTTAACCTGTCTCAGAGCATCCTCTGATGCCACTACAGCAGGGACTAATTTTCCCCTACACTAACTGTCAGAAAGACAAATGTGCATTTCCTTAAAATAATAGAGGTTTGAAAAAAGGATATTGATTTAAGCTATCTTGTCACTCACAGGAAAGAACAGCCCAGCAGGTATAACACATTGGGAGTTTGTAACCAACATGCCTTTGTTTCTAAAGATAGCAGATATAGGTGATTTTAATGTTGGATAGACTATGAGCTTCCAAAACTTTAATCAGACTATTTTGATGGAGACAAGCAAGACCTAGAGAAAAGGTTTTCCACTGGACCGAAATAAAATGGTTCCAACAACTTCATTAGTGCCTTTGAAGGCAACAGTATAAACAGCTGAGCAATGGGCCGTACAGCTGGACTGAGCTCAGTGGGCACTTGGTACCTGTTGCCTTGTGCTGGTCCCTCAGTATCTGTTCAGTCCCAAACTACCCAAGTTCCTGAACATGCTGAACTGGTGAGATACATAGTTGTTTTGATATGCCACAGACACAAAAACTCATCAGCCTTCAAAAACTTGTATCTTGTGATGTTCTTGCTCATTTGCAGTTGGAAGGACAACGTCAGGCATGCTGTGTCACCCTGCCTTCTCCAGTAAACCCTGGACCCTACACAGCCAGGGTGGGCACTCACTGACTGCCCCACAGCATGGGAAGGTAGCACCTGTGCTCCCTAAATAATTCTCAGCTTTAAATGACTCATAAATTTCTTCCAATAAATAATATTTTAGCTCACAGAATATTTGAACATAGAATTCATGGTACCCAACACATTTACATGGGAAGACAGTTCATGCTGAATAATTTAGCTGTCTTCATTTCAGAAATCTGATCTGAGTTCTTTTGCACTGTACGGCCCTCTTAGGGTACCTTATGCATCATAAACAACCTGCCCTTGCCTGCTGCTTCTTAGAGGCCCTGGCTAGCCTACCAAGGGAGACTGACCCAGCACTGCCTGTTACCTGCCCTCAAGTACTAGCTACTCTACTACTACCTACTCTAGTAACTAGCTGGGAAACCCCTCCTCTGAGGGAATACCTGTGTGCTATGATGTACTTAAATTCATTGCTTCCCAAGTAAGACAGGGCATGTTATTTTTACTTGATGATGAAAAAGATGAAATCAGGAGGCATTTAATTCAGCAAAAAAAAAATGGTTAGACTCTTCTGTGAAATAATTTGATAAACTCACAAAATATAACGTAAACTAAAATTTAGTTGTGCATTTCTAGGCTGCAGTTATCAATAAGGACCTTTTCTACCACCTGTAAGTTCAGGAGCACAGTCAGCAGGTTCAAACCTCACCCTGAGAAGCACTTTTCCGTTGTTCAAGGTGGATGAGATTAGCTCACTCTAGGTTTGCTCAGGGTCCTGTGGGCACCTCTGTGGGCTGCAGCAGCTTTTCCTCACAATGTTCCTGTGTATCACAACTAAGGCTAGAATCAATCCTAGTGGGTTCATGAAAGAATTGGGCATTCTTCTTTCCTCTCCGTGCTTCTAAGAACACAAATGTTCATGTGCCAAACAGAACATATCGTACCCTTCTGTCTTGCCCACTGGGGTTGGTCTCTTCTCTCACTATGGAAGATTTTGCTAAACTATCCTTAATAAGAATATTCATTTCATCCTCAGGTCTTCCTGCTCAGGATTACGCTTAAACTTGATACACCATAAGAACAGTTTAATACAAATATCTCAGTGAAGCTAGATGTTCTTATTTGAAATTAGCTTCTAATTAAAATGTCACATTTTGGAGTTCCAATGACAGACATTGTGTGAACACCACTTTTTCAATGTTACCTCAAGCTATCAGAAAGTGCATGCATTCTATCCTGATTCTTGTGTCTTAAATAGTTAAAAATACTCACCAAATACTTACTTAAATTTATTCTGCTTGGACATAGTCACTGAACTTGCCAACAACAATCTCCTGACAGCACAAATGAGGAGAAATTTGCCTCCAAGACACACTTTAGGCTGAAGTACAATGTTCACAACACTAAAAAAATAATTCCTCAAATAGAAATTCGAAAACTGCAGTTTCTCATTCTCTTATGTCTTCTAATTTGTTTCTGCTTCTTGATGAATCCTGTAATGATTCTCCAAAGCACTCTATCCAGATAAATCCATCCCAAATTCTTTCAGCTACTCAGTCACATAGAATATCTTGCAAATATCAGGCAACACAATGTGAAGCACAAATCTCACCATTAAATATGTCACTGACAATTTATTTTCTTTATATATCTGAAAAGTGTAATGGAAGATTTGCTTTTGCAAATATTCATGAAAGATAATTTCAAGAGCATGTACGCTCATAGAGAGCAAATTCATAAAAAGTCATAGACATTACCTATTTGGAGTTAATTTCTGAATTTAAATGAATATTCATAGACATTTTTAACTGTTCCTTTAACTTCAATACAGACTCATCAACACTCATTTGCACCTAGTTTTTATTAGTTCAAATCAGGATTAAAAACATTGAAATCAAAAGTTAAGTGTGTCTGGAAAATGCTTAAAGAAGAACAGAATTAATCCACCCTTTCTTATCTTCAGAAAGGAATAAATCTAGTTTCCTTTTTTATTAAAATTTGAGAATAATTTGTGATCTTTGAAGTTATTGTTCTGCTGTCAGCCAAAGCTATTTATATGCTTTGATACTAAACATTTCTTTACATAATAGTGTCTCTTCCTCCCAATCCCTTAAAAACTATTAATATGCAATACCATTTTTTCCCCATTTCTTTGGATTCTGTTCAAATGAAGTTTATAAAACTCCTATAAAATTATCTATTTCAGGCTGGTTTCAAATGCTACAAAGTTGAATATATTGACAATGCTTTCACTCATGATAAAATTTACAGTATCAAGAAAAAGGAGGAAAGTATTCTAGATAAATTTAAACAGGTTGCAGGTCAATGAGTTATTGAAACATTTTCATTAATAGTAGCAATGCTCACACTTAGATTACTTATGTGCTTCAGGTTTTTATGTGACTGAAGAACTCATGGGATATGATTATACAGTAACATTTTCAAATGTTTTGAAAACCTTCAGTCCTGGAACTTTCTTTTCTTTACATCTTGTGATTTACTCTCTCTCAGTTTGAAGGTGATCTCAGCAGTTCCTCATTCTATTTGAGTCTGAATTTATCTGGAAACTCTGGGATGACCCCTGAAGCTGATTGCAAAGATAGGAATGTATTAAAGGTCATATATTCAAAGATACTCTAGATGATTTAGAAGTATAAAGGTCTATTGACCTATAGGATTCAAAATGTCTTAGTCACTTCTAAAAAGGGCATAAATCTGGGACCATTTGTCTCTTACAACTGCTATTCTAACATTAGTTCATCAAAACAATCCACAGTGACATACATTTGGTTACAAAGCTAACAGACAATTATATTAGAACTAACAAACTTTGTGCAATATGATTCAACCAAAAGCCTTTTGAAAAAGCCACTGCTGAACCTAATGCCCCATTATGCTCTCCATCCTCTCCTCTGAAAGTGTTAAGAGATGCAGAATAGCATCTCTTAAGAACGTATCCTCCAATGCTGTAGCACCTTCCAGAAATTACAAATTAAGTGTTTGCAGTTATGTTTTACATCTCTATAGTGAGACAATAATTTTCTGGAAACTATTAGCAACAAATGAGAAAGCTAAAAAATAGAAAGTGAAGAAGACACGGACTGTCCCCCCCAGTTTGTTTTTTTTAATTATTTTATTTTTTAATCATTTTTCTTAGATTATTATGACCTCTAAAATCAATATTTTTCTCCCTCCTTATTTTCTTTAGTACTCAGCTTCCATCCACATTTTATAAAAGACAAAAATAAAGGCTTGGCTTTGAAGTCATAGGAAACTCACTGGCCAAATGTACCAGCAATTCATAGAAACATGAAGGCATAGAGCAGAGAATAGGTACAGATTGTAGAAACTACACAAGCAGCTGTATCAGTTCAGGTTCGGTTATTAAAAAAAATTGGCAAGTTACTCTGTATTGGAGTCTCTGCTACATTACTTACAGAACAACAGGTCAAACTTTATGAGAAATTTCTGTTCTTACCTTTTGCAGATGCAAAGGTCCGTACTGTGGGTGGATCATTTAACTCCCCAGAGATAAGAGATTTTCTAATTCCTTCCAGCCTGATCGCTCTTCACTTTGATTTCTTAGGTCACATTCATCCAATTACTAATTATCTATACAATTCTGAAAATACAAACAAAACATGACCTTTTCTTAAATTCCCATTACTACAATACTGAAACACACATATAACCCCCTAAGCTAATTGATTATCTTAGTGTAGAAAATTTGTTTAACCTAAGTTTTAATTCAGACAGAAAAATTCTGTAGTATTCTTTTCCATTCAGTATGAATAATTTTCATACTCATCCTCTTTGCTTTCTTACTTGCCCCACAGTCATTTACTCAACTATTGGGTAGTGAAGATTGTAGTAGCTGTTAGTCTACACAAAGAAACTGTTATATCCACCAAATGCACGATATGCATATATACCATTGTAATTCATCTGTTTCTTTAGGCTAATTTATATTTTAACGAATTGGTCATTGGGAATTGAAGTACTTCAGCTTCAAAAATAGAGCTTGTTTAAAATCTTTTGCTGAATTGTATAATTTTCAACCAGGTTTCCAGCCATTAAATCAATGTTGAGATCTTTTCATTAGTGAACAAACACTTTGATAAATAAGACAGTAAGACTACTCATGATTTTATATATGGGCTATAGATACATGAGAGAAAGCCATGCACCACTGACTTAGCTAGACAGGCTATTTCTGAGGTACAATGAGGTTACAAACCAAAATTATTCTAGAATTACTTTGTCATTATTTTGTTGCAGGAGTAGATTTTTTTCAGAACAGAATTTAAGTCCATTTAGAAGATGTCTTCATGATTTAATAGACAAGTTCTAGTAATAATTGGGAAATGGTTATGAGTGCTTCCATCTCAGACAGCTGCAGGAATGGACTGACAGGAACACTCACAAGGTGAAAGCAGTGGGTGTTCCAGCCTGGTGTCACTAGGACTCATCTGAGGAAGACTATTTCCATCAAAACATCTCACAGATCTGAAATGACTGCAAATTAAGCATAGGCCTTACACTGGCACGTGACACAGTTTTTTGGGGGACTATCTAGAACTCCGTTGATGAAGTCCAGGCATTAATGAAATGTGTTTGGGAAGGGCTCTAAACCTTGACCATGCTGGGTGTGGCACTGACTAGCCAGTGCCTCTGAATTCACACAGAAACTTAAAGGCATCCGGTTTCCCTGCCCCAAATCTGAATTTTACTTAGGCTGGATTCCGACTGACATCTGCAAAAACTAGATTTTCCATTGGCAAGCTGAGCTTTTAGAGAAACCTCTTACACATTTTGGAGCTCTTGTTTGTTAGCTGGGGATTACTGCACTCACTGCTGCTGGAAAGCCTGTACTGTTGCGGTCAAACTGATTGTGGCCATGCATGGCGGCAGTTGTTGGCTCTTTAAATAGACTCCTTCAGTTTGGATGGAAAGAACATGCAAATTTAAGATTACAATCAGGAGGAGGATGGGGAAAGACACAATGAGATTAAGAGATATATCACTAACAAACCTCACACACTGAAAACAATAGCAGTAAAATCACAATGACAGAACAATCATTTATTCATACCACTTTGAGAGAACATCGATTTAAAAGGTGTAATCAGTTCTGTTTACTGCAAGGACTAAAAAAAATACGGAAACTGTGAAAGTGAATGCAAATACATCCTTTGCTATATTTTAAACCAGTAACATAGCTTTACCCAATTAGAATGAAAGCCATCTTATAAGAAATATCTAATTAGATATGGTAAACTTATTTTATTTTAAAAGAAAGACATTGATGACTCCTAATTATACACATACATGTTCTCTAAGTAAATTACTTATTGTCTAAGCCGCTATGCCAGCATGTCCTTATGCAACAGTGTCATCTAGTGGTCAGCGGACAGACTCTGCTCTAGGTGCAAGAGGGAGATGGTCAAAAAGAGTCGTAACACCATCGGGTTTCTTGATTGTTTAGTAGATCGCATTATTTCACATAACAAAATCTTTCATGGTTTATCATGTCCATGGCAATGACAGGCCTTTCAGCATATTAACAAAATGCATGAATGGACTGACATTTGGACACACAATGAGAGACAGGGAAGCTGCCAGTCCAATGGAAACCATAGCTGTTCAAGGTGCTCTCTGCCATATTAGCAACAGTGACACGTTTAGTCTGTTTTCCTGCCTCCAAATTTGCTCCCTGTAACCCTTTTGATTTAGATTTGTAGTTCAAGTTGAAGGAAGTTTTGCTGTCAACTGTACACATTCATTAGGGAGCCAATTCAGGCAGGTCTCTGCTGCCACACAGCCCAGAGCTGCTCCATAGCCTCTTCTCACTGACAGCAAAAAGGGAATAAAAACCTTCGACCATCCCTGCACGACTGAAGCAATTCAGATCAATTCACACATTCAAGTCCACATTCCATTGTATCGAACAACTCTGTTCAGTGCTGCACATCTCTATTGTATTCAAGGTTTGCTAATACTTTGCTTCCTATCAGGTAGCTAACTGCATACTGGTCAAGGATAAGGCAAGCACACGCTGCTTTTCATTGTAACACTAGAGACAAAACACCCAGTGCAATAAAAAATTTTACAGACTTGCATCCTGGAAGCATTCGTAACTCCTAGGAAACAGGAATAAAATGATGTGATATCAGGATGCCACAAAAGCAATACATTACCATGGCCCTCAATCACTTGCCATCCACTGAGCACTATATCTAGCATAAATCAGATTTTATGAAAAAGAACAACTTTTGAACTAACTGGAAATTCTGGGTAACAACACTGTGACTGCACAGTCCTGATCGGGAAGCCTACTGCAGGCTTCAGTGAAAGCCATGGCTTATAACATATATGCCTCTGAGATCCAACACTGATCCTAATGGTAAGATGTGCAAACCTAGAGAGTATTTCTCAGCTCCTCACTGTAACTCCTCTTATCAACCTGATAGTAGCAATGATGGCAAACCAGACATCAAAAAATTGTCAGACTGGCAAGCTGTGATCTTCAAGATAGCCAAATAAAATTTAGATTTTTCCTCGGTTCACAGGAATGCAGTACTATTTCTAAGTGTCTACTAATACAAACATTTTCCTGGAAGCCTTAAGCCCTTATTTCTTGACAAATGAGTAACATAATTTGGATCATGAAAAGACAAGATTAAATTCAGAAAGTTTTTCTGAGTATATTCTACAAAAATTTCACAGTACATTTTACACAGATCTTCAGCACTCAGTAATTAAAACTAGTATTGTCTTATATTCAATACCTCCCCTGATCAATGACATGGAAAGAAAGACAGAAAAAAAAAATCTGTAGAAATCAGCTTCCTTATCAAGTTTTTGTTTGGGTTTTTTTTTTGGGTTTTTTTTT
>VZRI01003140.1:345593-469418 GCA_013397515.1 Upupa epops
TGGGGGTTTTTTTTTTTTTTTTTTTTGGACATAAAAGAATGAATTAAGAGCTGTTAATTATGCACCAAACCTCATCTCTAAACAGTATGGGGTGTTCCGTATTCCCTAGGCTGGGTGCCACTTACCAGCTTTTTCTCTCAATCCAGCATTCCTGAGAAGGGCTGCACTAAGTCAGCATTCTTCAACTGGATTGTTCTAGTGATCAATAGAGAAAGGACAATGATTTATTTATAAAGCAGCAATGCAGCACTGCAAAAATTAGTTCTCTTCTGGAAACGTTTCACAATTTCTTGCATTTCCTACATAACAGAATGCACAAAAAACCTCTGTGTGAACTGCAGTACAAACCACATTTTAACTTTACCTCTTCATTTTTTTTAATCTTTTGCAAGTATTTTGTGACCTTTTTGTAATTTTATTTAAAGCTTGTGTATTGATTTGGCAAGCAGTAGATAATAGGCATATCAATTTTCTTGCAGTGAGATGTATTGGTAAAAAATGATTTTATAACTAGAAACAGAAATGACTGAACTATTGGCTATTATGAGCTATTCTGTAGTACACATAGATTTTATAGCTGAGATACATAAATAGACAAGTTTTGTGTTTTAGATGTGCTTCAGCTAACATAATCACTGTTGTTAAAAGCAAGTAGTACACTCATATTTTGCATAGGAAATAAGGAACATATATATACATATCTCCCATGATGCAGATTATTACATTCAGGAGAAATAACATTCAGTATTATTATGGCAGTTTGAGAAAAAAAAATCTGAAAAAAATACAGCTCATAACAATCTGGACACACACTCGGTGTTTCACAAAAAGTAAATGGGATCGAAAGTATGGTTCATATCTTCCAAAAGAGATTTCCCCCTCCCTTTTGGGTTGTGTGTTTCTTCATAATCATCATTTTGCAATATAATGTCAGAATGAAGCACAAAAGGAAATTTTTTTCTAACAATTGGAATTGCCATGGCAACACCCCAGATCTCAGATAAAGTTTGGTCCTGTACCGATAGTCACATTAGCATTTGTTTTTGTGCTAAGTGTAATGCTGCATGTGAAAAGCACTTTGGTCTCTCTAGTTAAGTATAGGAAAGCATAATTTGATTATTTTAGAAACATGAACTATAAGATTTCAACAGCTCCACAGAAAGCTTCATCTTTAAAATCATGTATATCTGAAATTACACAAAATCATCAAAAGAAAATTAGGTACCAATATTTAGAGCAGTTATTTGCATCTCTAGTCTCAATTAAGCCAAATTTGAATAACTGTTCACTGCTTCCTTTCCAGTGGCTCTTAACTTTCCCAAATTAATTGATACTTTTAAGCTACTGAAAGTAGTCAAAGGAGACTGTTGTTTCCAGACATCTTTATTATGATAATTTCCTCATACTAAGGCAAAGGATCAGTTGAAGGTAAACACACACATCTCTTTTCTGACACTCCAGAATCCTCTCCAAACTATAAGGAAATTAAAATCCTCTAAATTACAAACATTCTAACCTGGCAAAGCTACACATCTATAGAGCATATACAAATAGACACATTTATGATGTGTTTAGGAGATTTTTACGCTGTAACGCTAACCTGTAGACTTGTAGGACAATCTAGCAGCAACAAAATACATGACCATTCAAGCTGAAACTAGATTCCTCCCCAAGCAGAAAACAAAACCAGAATATATCAAAGCAGCACAGAGCTCAGATTTCAATCAAAGATTTTTTAAAAAAATAATTTAGAGACAAAAGCTTTACTTTAAAATAAAAGTGCTGGAAATACCTCTGAGATACATATTGCCAGTTTATTTAAGAGTATGAATTTTAACAGTTCTGATGACAAAATAAGTAGCACAGAGTGCAAGAAAAGACTGAAATTCTGAAATATCTTCTTTTTTGCAGCAGAAATGTTTGATTATCAATCACTTGGCAAATGTTATGAACCACACAAACAAATATGTGGTCTTGGTATACCAAGCAGGTACCACATTGTCTGTAATAAATACAACAAAGAATATAATATGCAATGTTTCCAGCTGGAGAGGGAGTAACTCAAACACAAGACCTGTCTTCTTTCTCTTTAAGAGACAGATGGTTAAACAGCACTTGCTAGGAAGGTATCTTCCAGAAGTCTGACATTAAATAAGGCAGTCATGGCTGTCACTGAAAAGATCCCAAATTCTATCATTTTATGAGTATACAGGGTTCACTTGAAATATATGCTGGTGTTTGAAGCGCTACCATTTTCCTGTTTATATTACAGACCTCATGAGTCCAGGATGACAGGCTTAGCTCCTCAAATGAAAAAAGGGACAAGCTGCAAACTGTATTTAAGGGCAAAATAAGCTACTGATCAAAACCAAAAGCACAGAACTAAGAAAATTAATAAAGCCAGAGCCTTTACCATTAGCTGTTGCAAAGGTCAGCTTCCAAGTACACAGAAGAACTTTGAGTCCTTGTTTACTTGCCCCAGGAGGCATGCATCGCTCTTTACTGATTATCTCAAGGCCTTGATACATCCTACCCAAGACATCCAAGTACTTGGAGTTAGGCAAAGAGCCCTTAACCATTTCTGAGAACAATAGTCTTCCTAGTTAAAAAGCCCTTGGCAGATAAATCCTGCATATCCCAGATGAGGTCCTGAGAAGCCAGCAGTATATGCTGCAATATAACCAACTTCAATATCATTCATTTTTAGTGTTTACTGGTGGGTAGCAGGAAAGAGAAGGGAACTTCTAGCAAAAAATTCTTCAAAATAGTTTCATTTTTTCCCTTTATCCTATTGATTCCTATTCTGCAGAGCAGGCTGTGAGCCTTACAATCATCATTCGCTTTCACTCCTGCTTTAATGCACAAATTCTTAATCGAGAGAATTTCTTTTAGACAAGACAAACTGGTTTTGTTAAAGCACACCATCCACTCTTCCAAGCAAGATGTTTAATGAGAAATAACTGGGATCTCCTTGAAGACACAGGCATACTTTTAATGCATTTTTCCAGATTGCACACTGTTGGCAACTATTATTCTCTCTGATATGAGGCAATAAATGAGCTATGAAAACTCAGTACTATGGAGATTGTAAACCAAAACAGAAAGCTAGGAAGGAGTGATGAATAAAAGACAGCAGTGAGACTACAACAGTGAGTGTGTGGAGGACTTTTATGCTTTTCCCTGACCCCCTACAATTTTTCTAGTAGCTCCTCTTTGAACAGAATAATTGATAGGTAGCAGTGTCACTGGTAGCTCTATCTGAAACCATGCAGTTGTGGCTTTATTATGCAGTATTGTGTTTTAATAGCCATTTGAAATCATTATTGAAATATCTCATTGCACATTACGATGACTCTTGTACCAGTAACTAAAGATGTAGTCCCCAGGAAGTACCATTTATTTCAGTGAAACACAGCTGCACTAGAGGAAAAAGCCTGGGGCACCCACAGTAGCATCTATCGTGAAGCAGAGGGAATGAACAGCTTCTTTCTGATGTGAAAGAGGAAACACCTCTTTTAAAGTATCTATTTGCCAACACCTTGCACAATTATAGACATTTCTAGAGGAGTTTTCCATTTGTTTTACATCTGATTTAATTCTCATACAGGTGTTGTGATGATTTTGCTAATCTTTTCCTTAGCAGTTAAACCTATTCCTTGAAATAAAGTCTAGCAGTTCATTTTTTTACTGTCCAACATGCCAACACATGGAGGTTACACTGGGAGACACACACCCTTTTCAGCCTGCATTTGTGCTCTAATAGAGAAAAGCAGCAAGCCTTTGAAATATCTTTCTTCTCATGAAAAAATTGTTTAAATTTTTTTCATTTTAGAAAAACATTATTGAAATCATAACTGGAAACCAATTTTGCTAAATGCATTTCACTGAGGTTTACAACAGCCACTGTAAATAGCTCTAATTATTTCTGTAGAGAAGCACAAACAGGATAAAACAAAAATTCCAGACACCTCATCTTTTCCTAATTGACTCCAAATTTAGTGCATTGGTCTGGGAATCTACCCATGCTGTCAAAGTTGCGTGTTATGATCTGGAACAGGTCACTTCATCTATTGCTTTCCTTCTTCCAACTCTAACTGTCTAATTTATACAGTGAAATATCAGGACACACTATAACATTCTGTTGTTGATAACAGCACGTAGAAAAGTGAGGCATGATCTTTTAAATACAGTATTCATTATAATAGAGGCACCAGAAGTGCTTTACTCTTTTACAATGCAAATAAGAACATCTTCCTTACAGAGGTTACACACACATCACAGAAGCATATTTAAGGACAAGCAGATATGAGAAAAACAGAATGAGTATGAATGATGGTTAAACTGCATGGAATAAAAATCTGATCATGAAGGACACTTTCCGCATAATGCATATTAATTGATATCCTTCGAATGTGTACATTTTCAGGGTGTACAGTTTCAGTAATTACAAATTTGGATTATAGAGTTTCCATAAATAATTGTCAAGGTGCATTTTACTCTTGTGGTTTGGGTTTTTTATTTTCATCTGACCACAATTTTTTTTAATTTCCTTTATATGATATCAAGAGATTGAAGTCCAAATCACCATGCTATATCACTAGAAAAATAAGTCATTTGACATGCTCAATTTTGAGTCATTAGCTATCTGTAGATATCATCTTAAGCAGTAGAGTTAAAAAAATATCTAAAGATAAAAAGACAGAATATATCTGAGGGCATAAAGCCTTTGTAGGTATTGATGGAAACATATGGAAGAAACCAGCAAGAACTGTGGATAATGGAAGATTGCTAGTGCAGGTAGTGGGCTTATCTATATGACAAATTGATGAAGAATGAGGAGGAAAACTATGTTGATTTAATGCTGGCAATTTGAAGCATAGGCTGCACAGCTGTTACAGACAGAAATACCAAGATAAATTCAGAAGCAACCCCTGCTCTGACAGATTAATAAAATACCAGGAATTATTTGAGCTTCTTCGAGGAAGAGATCACTAAAGAGCCCTCCGAATACCCAAGATATTGCACACGAGAATAAAGAACAGCTCATCCAGCCCTTGCCTGCCTGTTATCAAGAACATGCTTTAAACTGATAGCCAAGCTTTTCTGGTAGACATGAAAAAATAAGTATGAGAAGTGGAAAAGTAAAGAATACAGTGAACACCTGCTATTGATACAATTTTAGAAAAAAGCTTGTCAGTGGAAGAGCCTTCAAACAGGACACCTAAGAAAGGCTTACCTAAAATAAGAAAAATACACCATACAGGGCCTTCTGTTTCAACTCATTGCTAGCAATAGGAATGTTTATCCAGGTAAATGGAAAAATCAGGCTTTTTACACTTTAAAAATATAACAAACTGATTCTGTGTAAAGATTTTCATCACCACTTTAAATATGCCTGTGAATGCTGAGCCCTCTGTTCTCTGATCAAACACAAAAGACCACATGGCTCTGTGTTGTTAAATATGTGGCCTGCATGCTCATTGCTAACAATGTCAGTCTACTCATTCATTACAAAACATACTTCGGCACATTTTACTAAATAAGCTTTTTGCCTGAATTTCTGAGACAAAGTTTGGTTTACCAGCACCAGACAATCTAGTGCTCTCAGAAAGACTATACCACATCAGCAGCTTTCTGCTGTTCTGATCCAGAACCTCTGCAAAAATAACATGGACTATTTTACAGACTAAAAGATGAGAGCTCAGAGTAAGTTCTTCGCTAGGAAAGAAGCTTGCTTAGGCAAGATGCTTAGGAAGTGGTAATACTGCACTGTATCATTAAAAAAGTGAAAGAAAAATAAGGTTACTAGCTTTGGTATCCCATTCTCCACAGAGGGGATACTTCAGAATACTTCAGTATACTCACTAACAAAATATTCACAGGACTCATGTTCTTTCACAGGGGTTACAGCAATGTCAAGTGAAACATGTCAGCATGCCAATAAATGCCAATACCTCTAATGTTATGAGCTATTTTGATGAGAGTATATGAACTGCATTCCTACAGTGGATACCAGGAATTACCTATTCTTTGATATTTAATGTTGGGAAACTTCAAGACAATGAAGCTTCTCTGAGCAACTTCTAAAGCCATGCTTTATTTTTCAATTATCAGCATTGCTTAAACTTAGTATTCATGACATAGTCCTCTTCCAGCACTACTTCCAATGGTATAAGCATGCTAAGCACTGATTTTGATACCAAAGTGATCTGCATTGTAAAAATACCCACAAACAACTCATCTCAGTTCTGGGACTAAGTGCTCAAACCTCAGTCCAGCAGATAGTCCCAAAGGGTAGGGAAGACCCTAGGTCATAACATGTGACTTGCTTTCTGATATTAGGGTTGAGCTTATCTTTCTTGCTGTCCCTATATTTAAGATGCTTTTTGTCAGGCTGTTGGTAAAAGTGTTCAAGAATGAAATTCCTGTATTAGGGGAACCTATCAGAAAGTTATGTTTTGTTTTTTCACTGCATTCACAATATCACTCCTTAAGTACAATCTAGAAATACATTTAATTTTTTAAACAGATCAAAATTTAGTAACTCTAAGAATAAATTGAGTTGTAAGTAAAGAACTTCCCTTCCAGGACAAAACCTTAAATTCATCTAATGGACTTGATCCTTACGAAAAAAATCACTGTAGATTCAAGCATGTTCTTTACAATATGTCTGTCATCCTCAAGAAAAAGTTAAGATCACTTCACTGAGTTAGCTGCATTCATAAGTCAGTTGGAGGAGACTCTCACAGAAACTCCACTATATTTTTTGCACCTACATTCCCTGTTAGTACTTTGTATAATGAGATAGTTGTAGCCTACAACTGAAATTCATGTTTGTGCAATCTTGATCTGCCCATTAGGCATCAATTATGTTACAGGCAAAGAATTAAGAAGAAATGCCAGACCGAGCCATGGCTCAGACAACAGGAAAAAAAAAAGAGCCATTACCTATGGTATGATTTGCTCAAGAGAAGTGTTTCAGCATGCAGGTCGAGTGAGCTGGCCTCTAAGATGATAGTAACACCAGCAATGCTGTGATGGTAAATGCTTGTATCAGTCAAACATTTGCAAAATTCCCCTCAAAATGTCTTCCAAAGCCTCAAGGTGAACCAATGCACCTAAGAAAAGGAGGATCATTGTTCCTTTTCCATAGTTACATAGTATCAGATACAAGAGTTCCTCAGCTGATCTCTTTCTGGCCAGGAAACTGTTAACCACCATCCTTCAATATGTCAAACTGCTTGTATCTCAGTTGCAGTGATTTTTATTTTAAAGCCTGTGGACTCACTCCTACTAGGCATTACCATCACAGCTACTGTAGCATTTCCCTCAAAGACAGAATAAAGCATTTTCTTATTTTTAGGGTTAAACATTTAATCTCTGAACAGCAAATTCATGTTCCTAGTTGTTTGTTTCTGAAACTGTTTATTCAAGGCTGGGTAACTTTATCATACTTAATATCCAGTGCAAGGTCTAGCTAGGCTCGGCTTTTGTTCAGTTCACCTCTTTTGCATAGATTTCTTTCTGTGTCAGTCCTTTCTACAATCTTTTATCATTCTGTTCATTAGTTTTTAACTATCACACATTCACAGAATTATTGAGGCTGGAAAAGGCCTGTGAGATCAAATCCAGCCTATGACTCATGTTACCACATCAGCTAGATAATGGCACTAGTCGCCTCATCCAATCTTTTCTTAAACACTTCTATGGATGGGAACTCCACTTTCTCCCTGGGCAGTCCATTCCAATGTCTAAATACTCCTTTCTGTGAGGAAGTGCTTCCTAACATCTAACCTGAGCCTCCGTTCAAGCCCTGCCCTCTTGTTCTGTCACTAGTTGCCTAGGAGAAGAGCCCAACCCCCACGTGTCTAAAACATCCCTTCACTTAGTTATAGAGAGGGAGAAGGTCCTCCCACCACCACCACCCCCCGCCCATGTCTCCTTTTCTCCAGGCTAAACAACCCCAGTTCCCTCAGCCTCTCTTCATAAACTTATTGTCCTCCCCTGGACCAGCTCCAGTACCTCAATACCTTTCCTGAAGCTAGGGGCCTAGATCTGCATACAGTACTCCAGGTGAGGTCGCACTAGTGCCCAGTAGTGGGGGACAATTACGTCCCTAGTCCTGCTGGCCACACTTCCTGATACAAGCCTAAATATGTGGTATTCATCCAGTTTCGGTATCATTCTACAGTGTTTCCTGCTATGTTCTGGATACTAATTCCAGATAGTTTTCAAACTTTCGAGTAAGAAAGTTTCAGACCTCCTCCACACTTGAGTTTCTGAGCTTCTTTGGCAGATCGATTTAATCATTCACAACCATAAAGCGCTGGGTTTTGAAATCCTCAGTTAAATGCCTTTTTGTTTTGTCATTTCATTTTATCTTAATCACACATCATATGTTCTTCAATAAACTCACCTAGGATATCTTCATTATTTAAATTAAACCCTTAAGTTAGTCTGTTATTGATGAAGTGAAAAAACTCTCAGCTACTACCAGCAGTAGCCACTATTATTAGCATTTGTTCTCCAAGCTATACAGAAAAAGTTAAAACACTTTCATATGTGGGGCTGCCCACCCATATGGTCACAACTCCTAGTAGTACTTAAAGCTTTAAATATGTACAGTATGTTAAAACACAAAATACTTTTAAAAGATCCCTTTTAGTAACCAGATCCAACCCTACAATATCCTTACAGACTAACAAAATCAACAGAATTCATCAATCATTCCCTAATTTTGAAGCATTTTTTGATTTAAATAACACAGCTACCCTATCATTACTTTCCTTTAAAGTTCAATTCGAACTTTTTTGATTACTAAACCTGGTTTTCCACTACATTTTTGCAACACTTCTAACATCCTACCTTTTGCTGGTCCAGTTCATTACATTTGCACATGAACATTTTAATTACTCTTTTCTGATAATCATTAACACAATCCCTCAAAATCCTAAAGAACTGCTCTGACCTGCTACTTTGCCCTCCACCAGGGCTGGCTGCACTGGGCTGTACAAACGGCTACCCTTGCCCAGCAGAAAGGAGGCTTGTATTAGTGGCACCATGTATCTCCCTGAGGGGGTGTGTCCATTGGTACAGGCCTGACAGTGTAAGTTCCAACAAGAAGTCTATCCATCACACTGCAGAAGCCTTATTAGCATAGGGGTTCAGAGAGAAACTATACATTTATTGGGAATTATTTATTTTCGGCAGACTGGGCCCCAAATCAAAGTCTTCCACATCTTTGATCACTTCCAGCACCTTCCATGGCTTTCTGAAGCCATTGCAGAGATGCACATTTACATTAAGGCTCTCCTATGTTACTCCAGGCTGCTAAAGAAAAATAATTCTAAGGTGAATTAAAACCAGATGAGTTTACCACTGAAACCCCCTGAAACTGAGTTTTCCTATCTAAGAGGCAGTCTAAGAGATGCTAAAATTCCAGCATGTTTCATTGGTTTCATACACATTTTAGAAATGTACGCTATTTGGTAGTTTCATTAGGTCAATTTAAAGAGGAATTCTTACAGAACATCAAACCAACTACTACAGCATACTTGGCATGGGCTGAAAAATTTAATCTAGCAGATAGTAATTTGCTGTCCTAAGTGACATGGCAGAAAAACCCCAAAATTATTCTGTCAAAGCTTGAAAAGTACAGCAAAGCCAAAAGCACCATGCAGCTTTGCCTTATGGGTTAGCAAAGCACAGTTACACACTTGAAGTTGAAAGAACTGACCTCTCATTTCCAAACTTTTTCACAGCATGGAGTAGATTAAATGTAAATACTGTACTACACACCTTCCATTTTCTTAAGTCCATAGCATCCTTCTAGTGATTGCTGATAATAAGGATGAATAAAGAAGAGAAAATTCATGCATTTAAGCATTCATTTAATATGACAAGACATAAATCCTAGCTACTGAGAAAGTACACCTACTCTCCCCTGCAGCTTAATCTTGCCTAACAATTTTTCTCTTTCTTTCAATGGAAAGCAAGTGCTGGTGTACCTAACTACAGAGCTTACTGTAACTCACCAAAATACAGTATTTAAGAGCTACAGTCCATCCACAAACCTAATTTTAGATGAATTCTCTTGAAAAATCCATTGGTTCAATACATTAAGTGCTCTGCTACCACATCATGCCTAAGTGCACAATCAGCTGAATACATAGGAACCTAATTAATCCCACTGTTTCCCCTCCAAGATGTAGACCAATCTGGTTTTTCTCATAACACAAAACAAAACTACTAATACTTATTAAATAAGAGAAAACTGCAGGAAGCATATGGTTTCTTGTGCTGCTCCTGTAAATCACATCTGCTCAAATACTTCCTTCCTTGTCTGATCTAGAGCTCCTGCAGCTGCCGTCTGACCATTCTGTCCAAAGTCACTCTGTGTCTTTGAATACATCTTGTCAAAAATTCCTTACATTTAAATTGTGTCCTCTGCTATTCTCTTCTAGAATTTGACAATGGTTCTTTCAATGTTTGGAGACAAAAACATCTCAAATTTAAAGACAAAGAGCACCCAAAATTGTACACAGTACAAATAAGCCAAGACATGCTAAAAGGAAATAAAATGAAAAAACACTCTTCAGGCTACAGAATTAATGAAATCTGCTCTCCTGTGTACTCGGGCAACAACTCACATACTCGCTATACAGCAATCCCACCAGATCCATTGAAGACATGCCTTAGATAATACTAAATCAGATGTACAGTGGCGAGAGAATGCGCAGTAGCTTGTGTGCTGTATTTCACCCATTCTGAGCAGAGTACTCTTTCGTACTTCAGTGTCCACTAGAAGCAACCGATACTTTTAAAGCACAAAAACATTTTTGAGGAAAATAGTAGAATGTCTGCTATTGTACTATCAATTTCTTATGTGTATACACCGATGGGAACATTTCGAGGCTTCCCAGGTAAGGGGTAGAGATCAAGCCAAAATGTAAATGTGTATAAATCTATCTTAGCTCTTTTTCGGGTTTAGGCATCTCTTTTAACAGCGTTGAAACTATTCTGAGCTATTTAGCAACTTTGTAGCAAATACTGCAAGGCAGAGAAGAATCTTCTGTTGGACCAACTGCCAAGTTTTCACACCAGGGCTTTTCCACATATTAATATTTGATAAGGAAACTATTCTAAAACATTGTAAACACAGCTGCTTCCAATCTAAGCTTCATGTCATCTATGCTGGGAGAGCTCAGTGCTCATAAAGTACCCTAATATTCTTCCTTTGTATCTTTTACTTATTCATAAGCCTGCTTCCATGGCTAATCATATTGTCTGATAACACACATTGCTCTTTTGGTCGCTTCTGAGGCTCACCAGTTTCCAGAATTTTTAAACAACCTCTACTATTAATTAACAAGCCTAATTTATTTGCAAGGACTTAACAACAGCTCTTCATAAACTGAGAGCAGACTTTGCCCAATAGGTTACAAAAAACCCAGTAAATCAGTCAGTTACACTCCATGTACATGGCAAAAAAGATACCCAAGAAGGAAATTCACAATGTATACCTGAAAACACTGCAGTTACCCTGCCAGGCTGTGTGGATTTCCTCCTAACACCAGCAGGATGTAAAGCTTTACGTATTCTGACTGTAGTTAGGTTGCTGGCTTCCTTCCTTTGGTTGCAATTCTCATTTTTGCAGTTTCTCCCACATTGCTTTAAATTTCCCTATGCAGCTGGGTTGTTCACATTGTTTCCTCTGGGTCATAATCTACTATCCATGACTATTATTTCTGCATTATAACTATGATATGGGTATTTTTTAAACATTTTCTGTAGAACAAAAACAGGCAGTTTTTAGCAAGAATTAACTTGAACCATTGCCCTTTACAATTAGTAGCAAACAGTTCTATGGAATAGCTCAAAAATACAGGTGAACGATCCTGTGTAGTGTAGCTGTAGAATGAATTTTCCATGTGTTTTATGAACTGCTACATACATACCTTTGTTTTAATCAGTAAGCATTAATGTATTAATCAACCTAAGACATACATGTAGATCCCAATTTTATGTCAATAGGTTAGGTGTAAATTTGAAGATAAAAAACTGTTCTTATAAAAAGTCTATTAACCCTCATTCTGGTAGAAATAAACAGAGTTCTTGTCTTAAAAACAAAAAAAATCTATTAAAACATCACAGACACAGAAGGCTAATTCGACCATGCTCTGCATCCTAGATTGGTTTAAGTAGGATCACCCTATATGCCCACTCCCTTTGGTAAAGTTTTTTAGGTTCACTAAAAGCACACGTGAAGAAGAAAAGATTGCTAAATCCTTATAAAGCAATTACATAAAGGCTCAAATCCTTAAAAATATGGCAAGCCCTGTGCCTTACAGGGTCAAACAATGCTCACAGGTTTGCATAGTACTTACAGAGACTGTGCATTGCACTGCAACAGCTGAAATACACAATCCTTCAATTAGAATGGATTATAAATAGACATGTTCAAATGAGTAACATTCATATCTGTCACTAGTTGTCATTTAACAAAAAATGGCACTTGATTATTGATAAACAGGTTAACTGAGGTCCAGTATTTGTTACCTTTTATCTGAAGTTAAGATTTCACAAACTAGGAATCAGAAAATTTAAATTAGAAAAAAGGTCACACTCATATATAAAATTAATTCTATAAGCCTTTCTAGGTACGTTAAATATTAATGTGTTCACTGCATACTTTGGGACTAGGTGATACTCTAATATTTAAACACCAGGAACTACAGATTTTTAAGTATACTGTTCATAAATAAAAAAGAACAGTAGCAATTATTGGGAAGCATGAAACCATTCCTTCAATAGAAGACACAATGCTAGATTAGAACAGATAGAATCTGACAAAAGTGGAAAGCATTATAAAAAAAAAATAAAATCAATGCTTTCATGTCCAATGAAGCTTGACAACTGTTTTAGATATTGTAAAAATTACGAAACCAAGTAGCACTTCACGTGGAAAATTTTCATGTTGACAGTTTGGCAGTCATATAACTTATAAGGATAGCAGGTCTCTTGATATTGATCAGGGCTTTTAAACATCTACAGTGTCATAAAAATCATCTGCGGCTATAAAAGGTAACATGAATATGAGTACACTACACTGTAATTTCCTTCAAGCAGTCAGAAAATACAGTCAGAAAACAATTAGCTTGGAGGATATCCACTGCCTGACTGATACACTATTTTATAATATTCCAATTAAAGCATCTTCTAAGCTTATAATAACAACAACAGAAACAACAGAAGAGCTTAAGTGTTACCTTTCAACCAAAACACCATCAGCAGCTGAAAAGCCAAGCATCTCACAACTTAGATCTTAAAGCTTTAACAGTCTGACTCTGTTGCCAGTTCAGACCTGGAACACAAACAGTTAACCTTATTTTGAACCATTGTACAGGAGCTTACTATAAAGCTTCATCTAATAAATGGTATGATATGAAGGTCAGCTCTTAATTCACTAGCAAAATATCTTCTGCATGTAAACATAATGACTTCTGCTTATATACCATACAACCTTGACAAGAACACTACTTGACAATGCATTTCCAACACAAAAACTGCTTTCATTTGCATCAAGGTGCTGAATATCAGCCGATTCACTAATGTGTTTATTATTTGCACTGCAGTGGCAGAACAGTGTAAAACATCATGGGTCCTCCATCCGTTGCTACTGTGTGGCTATAGAGCCAATGAAATAAACCAAGATTTAATCCTGTCCATATCACTGTGCAGTTGGTGAGTCTCGTCAAGTCAACATTAAGCATTCAAAGTGGTATTGTGGCCTAAAGGGATCACATGCAGCCTGCACATGAGAGTGAAGGAATAGCTTGGTTCTGCTTCGGTGTTTGTAAATTTAATTTGTTCAAGCAAAAGCAACTCTGGAAGGGATTACTAGCTAGGATCAACACTCTTACTAAAGAAAAAGGGAAAATGCAAGTAGGTATAATATTGACATTTTTGTAATAGCTTTTGGGGCTTAAGTGAATAAATAAAAGTTGCAGGCAATTGCAGTTCAGGCCTGGCATATGTGAATACTCCACTTTCCTGACTAGGAAGGCCTGGAATGGATAAGCATTTCATAAAAATTGTGTAATTATTCAGAAAATACCATATTACATAAAAATACTACCATTTATTTAGTAAAATACTGAGTCTCAGTGTAACAGCTATAACTTTAAATAAATAGGGCAATAATATTCATGACATAACAACATCTGACCTTTAATTATTACCAAGATGTAATTTCACAGGTTCAGAGAAAAGTATCTGTGGTTAAACATATAAGTCAGAGGTGCTCAGGAAACATGGAGCCTGTCACGTACATATGCACATGCACACAATGGTATGGAGGCTAACCAAGATCTACAGCAATGCTCTTTCGATAGAACACTACAAAAGAAACCTGTAAATCCCATGTGGTAAGTTTAGCTCTATACTGCTTACAATAACTCTAAATATCACAACTATTCAGCTGTTTAAAGTTGTTTCCAGTCCTACAGCAGGAAATGAACAATAAACTCTTGAGTCTGTAAAAAGCTTGTTTGGATAAATACTGTAGGAGGAAAGGGGTTGGCAATTCCTAGTGGTGCCCTCAATTTACATTTGCTCCCTGGGCCCTTACAATAAAGAACATAGTCAAAAGGGAAAGGCAAGTGAAAAAGATGGCAGAACATTACCTATTTTGATTTAGCATGGTTTCTTGCAATGATTAGATTTCCAAACAAATGTAAATGTAACCCATACCTTCCTAGAGCAAAGGACAATGAATACCTTTTCTTCACAGTTTGGTACTTCAAAAGTATAACACAGACAGATAAGCAGTGCCAGTGAGGAATCTAAACTTTCTTACGTCTTGTTAAGCTTGATTAATGAGCTAACGAAAAGCTATAATAAGAAAAAAAAAAATCCAATTAAAGAATCTTGTGAGATTTATCGCAAACATAAAGAACCCAAGAGAATGGTAAAACCTTAAGAAATTAGTATGGTCCAGATCACAGTCTTAGCATCCAAGCCTAAAGTACATCCGTTTTATACTTCCTTTGACTGGTTGGCTGTTTTTTATCATTTCTGATGTGTGCTGTCTGGAATTCTGATTCTCAATTAATTTTATTTTGTAATTGCCCCACAAGTATAACACCTGAATTTAAATACAAATATATTAAAAACTCAGGACCTGCATGTACTGTAGGCACTCTAGTGAGAAAACCTTTAGGCCTCCTGCACAAGTGGAACTTCAAATGGGTGAAATAAAGACAAAACCAGAGGAAACTATATAAAGTCAGAAAACAAACTAGCTAAACTCGTCTTACCACTGGTGTACAAAAACAGAGCAGAAAGAGTAGAAAATGTATCTTCTGTTATTCATTTTTTTATTAGTATCTTGTACTCAAGGGTAACCAGAGTAGTGAGGACACCAGAAAGGAACTGTACAAGATGAAGACATGGGAAAAGCTGTAGATGTTGTGCTGGATGAGAAGCACCTGCACCAAATAGAATTGCAGCCTGCGCTTTGCAGAGCCTGAGATGAGCAGCACCCTGTGAGAAAGGCAGCATACCTGAGAAAAAAAGAGGTTCTTCTGTGGCAGAGCTGCCATAGAAGTAAAAAGCAGTAGGATAGACATGGCCCAAGATTTGAAGGCAAAGAAGTGTGAGGGTCTCATACCGGGGCCAGTCCTTACTTTAAAACTACAGAAAACACCTTGTTTTAAACTTACTGAAACACTGTTGACACCAGAGAGCATCCAGGAAAGGTGCATCCCATCTCCCTCTGGTGGCTGGTCTAAGAAAGAGAGCAATGTGCTACGCCAAAAGCTTCTGAAAGTCCGGAAGCGTGAAACTCCTGTGTAAAGGTTCACACAGCCCACAGCTTCAGGTTTTTGGGTTACTTTATTTAAAAAAAAAAAAATCCAAAAAAAACCAAACCCTACTTACACAGGCATGTTCTTTTTTTCTTTTTGCACAGTTCAGGGAATAATCAGGGTTTATTTTTATCTCTTTCAAACTGTGCCTCAAGACTTCACTGAAAAGCATGAAACACCGACTGTGTTTCAGTTGACAGGATTAGCCGTGATCAGCTCACAGGATCTTTTCCAACCTAAATGATTCCACGGTTACGGAATTTATTCTAATTTGACAGCACGGGAACCAAGGTACAATATTATCCTATTGCGTCTGACTAAGAACCAGCCCAGGGCTCTCGAAGTCCGTGTTAGCGTCAGAGGCTTCCCACTGACTTCAGCCGTTTCAGACTGAACCTGGTAAGACCTGCCCTGTGCAGCCGCGGGCCTGGTGCCTTCCCAGCGCTGCAAAAGAGCTCTGGAGTTCAGTTCGACAGCTGGTCTCTGCGAGTAGCGCTGACCCACAGCTCAGGCAGCAGCTGTTTTCCCTCCTCTCCCCTGCACCTACCCGCTCTCTCACTGTGTGGGCTCTGCTGCCCTGCTCCTGCGAGCAGCGGCACTGCTCGTTACGCACCACCCAACACTGTCAACCTTCCTGCCCTCGGTGTTGATGGTTTTACTTTCTGATGGCTCCGCCCGTCCCCTGGGCACTGCCGGGTGCCAAGGAGACACGGAGCCAGCGGCTGCTGGTCCGCGCTGGGTTCTTGTAGTCCTGCCAGTGACCTGCCCGAGTAGCACTGCCACTCCCCAGCTCGCCGCAGACTAACGCCAGTCCCATCGCCCCAGCTATCCGCCCGTTCCCTCAAGCGGACCTGGAATCGACCGAACTGGGGAGCTGCCGAAATGAGAACGAGCCCGGTAGCCCCGCACCTCCGAGACAGTGTCGGCGACTGCTGTTAGCAGCGAGCTCTATGAACAGCTGCCACCGCCTCCGTTCCCCCTCCGCGCCCTGCTCCCGGCCGGCCCCCGCAGACAGGCTGCAGCTCTAGCACCATCCCACCGCCCTCGGAGGGGCCGCCCCAGACCAGCCTCGCTCCCCGCCTCCCCCTGTCCCAGCAGGGAAGAGCCTGGAGCGCTTCGGCCGCTTCCACTCCTGCGCACTGAGGAGGGCCGGGACGGCAGGCGGGGGCGGCCCCGGGAGCGGCTGTGGCGGGGCCACAGCCGCGCTCCAGGACAGGCAGGATGGAGGCTGAGGGACGGGCACCGGGGCCTCCGCTTCCCACCCCTTCCCTCGGCGGTGGCGGCGGGGCTGGGACGAGGGCCGATCCACCCGCGGGTGCCAATGGCGCGGTCCGGGAGCCTCTGCTCGCCGCCGCCGGGGCGCTGGCTCTGGACGACGATGAGGACGATCTGGAGGTGTTCAGTAAGGTACGGCAGAGCCGCGCCGGGCGGGCTGGCTGCGGGCCGGTACTTCGGGGCTGTGAAATCTGGTCGGGGCCTCTGCCAGGGCGCTGCTGGGCTAACCGTGTCTTCCCCGGCATGGAGAGGCGTGGAGACTGCTGCTGTTCAAAGCACAAGCCGTATCTACGCTTACTTTAAATCTGCCAGGGTATCTGGAGTGGCTGGAAATTTACCATAGCATTTGTCATGTATCAGTAAGTGAAATAGACATACCTAGTAATTGCAGTTGTATAGAAACAAATTTTTCCAAGCATGTTTGAATTTTTTCCAAGCATCTTTCATTGTTTTGAAAGATTAAGGGAGTTCTAGCGCCTGTTATTAAATAGTCATGAAAAGTAACTTCGGGGTTTTGATGGAGGGGATAATGTGAGTCTAGGTCAAAATGTATTAGGGTCAGGTTCTGAAAACACAGAGTTATCTGGGTACGTGGACACCAGTCTTGCCAATATTGCTGTTTATAATTAAACCAGTGAAGCGTGGCATGGATACTAATACACTGTTTCACATTCTATACTGATTTAGCTAGGATCAGCCCTCTTGCCTTCTCAGCCATTGGAGAGTATGTCACAAATCTATTTGTCTTACTAAAGCAGCTTCTAAAATAAAAGGACATACAAATATACAATGTGCATAAAAATGTGTATACAGGGCTGAGGTCATGTTCACCTTCTAAGACGTCTGAACTGCAGTATGACAGGATGTGTGACATTGGAGAGAAATACCAGATACACTTCCTTTTTGAAAATGTAACACCAAATATATCTGCAGTAGTACTGATTGCCTTATGAATTGTGTATTTTTTATATTTCAGTAAACATAATACATTTTTTGGTGTGCATGAATAACCACACTGGAACAAGAGCTTTATTGCCAAGAGCTATGTATTTACACTTTGACTGCAGTAAAAGTATTGAAATCATGTATTCTAAGGCCAGAAGGGACTATTACGTGATTTAATGGTCTGTAACGTGCAGGAGGGCAAGCTAAATTTCACCAAGTTCTCTCTGTTTTTCAGAAGCAGAACTAGGGTCTAGCTAAACCACATCTTGGAAAGCACAAATTTTGATTTGACATGAGGAGATGAATGAGTCACTGAACTTGCACACAAAAGAAGTTCTAAAATATAATTTTAGTTATTTGTATTTTACTTTTAATCCTTTTGGTTTTGCTAGGTAAGCTCAGGCAGTTCTCCATGTAGGTATTTCACTGTCAGCACAGCATATTGGCAGTCATGCTGCTCGTGTTTCAAGAGCAATGCACTTTGTGAATAAAAAGTGAAAGCGCAATAAAAAAAAATCCAAGTGCAGTTGATACAAGCTATTGCTGCTGTATGGCAAATATCTATATCTTTGCATTTCTTGCTTATATTAAACCATCTGTACCATTAGTGCATGCCACATGGAAACTAATTTCTGCAAACAAATTTTGTCAAACTGTGTGAGAAGACAGCATTCTTTCCAAAGCCTGTACATCTGCACGTACTGCTTATATATAGACCAGAATTTCATGGTTTGCTTTCAAGTGCAACTTGGGGGCTGATCATTTGAGCTGTTGAAAAATTCATGAGGTTGATTTGGGATTATACCCCATTTATTCATGCTGTTTGTATTCAAGCTCTGGCTACCTATTGTAAAGCCTGTTTTTCTATAATACACTGTTCTGGTTTTAATTTTATCTTACTGGGGTTTTTCACACAATTTTATCTCAATGGGATGTTCAGTGCCTGACACTGACAGCAACTTCTTTCTCAGCTTAGTCAATGAAATGTACCAGTTACCAAACTGGGGAAAAATGAGATTCTTAAGAAGTGTCAACCTCAATATCTGAAGTTATTACTCAAGATGTAAACACAGGGCTTTTGTTGTGTGAAAGCGCACAGACATTTAACCTGACAGTGTCATAAACTGTTGACCCAGTATCTTGGACATTACAGTCTAGCGTGTTCATCAGCAACCCTGATAAAGCATTTAATGATGTGACATACATTTAATTTTATCCTGGTTTCCACTACTATGTAAAAAGTCTCTTCTAGAAGGACCTCAGAACAACTTCTAGGGGTTGAGTTATGAGTCATAAGAATACAATTTTTGCAACCTGCTTTCTTCCATTAGTTTCAAAGTGTGTAGTACAGCGTGTATTGCAATACCATTGAGTTAATCTTTGCCTTCCTTGTTAACTGATACGGCGAGGTAACATTGACAAAGTTATCAGCACTTTGTTTAATACTTTAAATCTTTGGTGTTACAACTTTCAAACTCTGTGTCTCTATTTTCTAGTTACAGAAAACTTAATTACTGGTATTTTCAGTAAATATGTAAATGACATTTCAAAATTCCACAGAAGCTAGTTTTTGTTCTGCAAAAGTTGATTAAGGATTTGAGACTGATTAAAAAGTTTTTTTTTTTGAACTATTCTGTCTTCCTGAATCAATCTTTAAAGAATGCACCAGCTAAGCTGTTGTCTTATGAGACATACTCTGCCATCACATCCTTTATCTTCAGACCTGTTTTGGATTCCTGTCCTCAGAAAATTGCAAGCTCTGGGTGTTCACTGTGAGAGATGGATGGATGGATGGATGGATGGATGGATGGATGGATGGAAGAAAGGATGGAAGAAAGGATGGAAGAAAGGATGGAAGAGGCATGGAGGCAACTCTGAGTCAAGGATCTGTGTCTGGGGAAGAGTAATGTTTAGGCAAACCCCTAGGCTTAATACTTTCCACAGCAAGATGCAGGCTCAGCTGCATGCTCAGCCTACTTTGAGGTTTATTCTGCTGTGTGAGTATTTCCCTTCCTTTATTTGAGTATTACTGACCTGTTGCACCCAAATGTGAGGTAGGGTTAACTGCAGTTATTAAAGGAAGAAGACCCAGAGTAAGGACCTCATACTACCATGAGCTTGTTCCTATCTATTGGGTCTCCTGGCCAGTAAATCAGAGTGCATGCACCAATACGCTAATAGGCATACACAGCTCTATCATCTGCTGTCAACAGTGAAAGGCCTCGGAAGGGAGAAAAGGTACTGCAGGTAGATGGGGTTAGAGGAAGTGTGAGAAAGGACATAATTATCTAGGCCAAGACCTAGACTCTGTCTGCATAGTTGAAGAGAAAAAATGTGTTTTGTTTTGTTGGTTGCTTTTTTTTTTCAAAAGAAAAAGTTATACAACCCAAGACCTAGAATTTTCATCTTCCTGTGCCACAAAACTCCTTCTGCCCTCATCTGTGCACACATAAAAACAGCTCTAGACTATGAAATATCATGAGGATAAAGAAAGTGAAACAGATGCTTGTTTAAAACTCACATGCATTCATTCACATGCAGATAAACATTAGAGTCTTATTCTATGGATTTTTATTGCCTGTGTTCTGTTTAACAAGCCACATATTCATTAAGCCCTTCCATATAAAAATGCACTTTCAGAAACTTGCCTATATAGAGCAATTTTTACTAGCAACCTAGAAAGAGGTATGAAGTATTAAGATATTAATGACCCATGGAAAATGAGAAAATATGAAACACATTTACCTTGATCCACTTTAGGCCTTGCAGAGTCATTTTTCCTGAAGTTATAGGGCCATTCTAATCTCTTACGTGCTTACACACTTTTATCTTTCTCAGGAAATTTCCTGTTGCCTCAGCATTTTGACTCGCATGGGCTGTTCTGAACTAGTGGTCCTCATTCTTCATGTAGGGCATGACCAAACTAGTGCTAGTGGCAGTGAAAACAGCTTAACAGCTGTAAAAATAAACAACTGACAGCTGTACAAGTAAGCAGCTATATAATATTTAAAGCGTTGCCTTTAGTCTTCTGTCCTGCTTTTGTCTCCCTGGTCAAAGAACTGTGCTGAAGTGGTGGCAGGAAACCTTGTGCATTTGGAAGCTTATCACTGCTTTCCGTGCATGATTTTCCATATAAAGTATTAGTCCATATAGTTGAGAGTGTGTTGGTAATTCCAAAGAAGAGGGATGGCACTAGGAAATTTAATGATTCTACGAAATGAGGAGGAGAAAGTGTTACAGTGAAAGTTCTGATCCAGTTAAAGAAAAAAAAGTGACTCCCCAAGTTCAACAGTGCTACTCCACTCCCATGAGGATGACCTTGGCATGATGCCATGTCTGTGTTGCTGTGGACTTCCACATTTCCACTCCTGCCATTTGATCAGATTTCTCTTGAGCAACATCCCTTTTCTCCTTGTTCTAGGAGCAACAGAAAAGGACCATTTTTTGCTACTTAGTAGTTCACATAGCTTGACTACACTACTAGAAAACTTCTAGAAAACAGATTAAAGTTTCTTGTAAAAATACTTCATTGCATTGGATATATTAGGATTTATAATTTATATATTAATTATAATTATAATAATGTAATATGCTCTTTTATGATATTAGGAAATTTCATTTGTTTTCCTAGTCACAGTGTCCTTCAAGATTTTAGGTTAGTGGATCTTACCCAGACTTGCATCCAAGAAAAACAATGGAAGTTTTTGTCTGTCTCTAATTCCAGTCACTTCCTCAGCATTTCAGTGATAACCACTGAATGCACTGAGCAGAAGCATCTGATATAGAGTGATACTCTTAGAGAGCCATGATGGAAGAGGTTGGTGCTATCAAAAAGTGGTTTCCACTTCAGTAAAACAGTAGTTTGACTCTTTTTTTAGAAATTAAGTAACAAATTTGTACTGAATCGTTATTCACTGTTTTCTTTCTAAAAAGATCAAATGTATGCCTCTATAAAAGTTTTCCATTTAAAACTTTATTTTAAAAAGAATGCAAACTGAAATACTTGATTCCAATTAAAATTCTCATTTGGATTTTGCCTTGTTTTCTTTTACATTCATCATTTTTATCCACTCTATTCAGGTTATTAGAGATAATTCAAACTTTTTAAGTTCAAAGTAACTGGATTCTAGGAATTTTAATACTACTGGTAAGTATCCTACAGAATTACTGGGTGCTTGGTTTCATCAGTAATTTCAGCACTCATGGCAAGTTCTCTTTCAGCTATGCATAACAGTCTTGTGAAATGGTAGCATTTTGCTCTTTTATCAGTTTTAGAATGAGTCTAATTCTTATTTCTTACATCCTTACTGAAGCATATACTGCAAAGGATAACATATTTTTTTCATGTATTCTATAATTCTTTCATCTGTTCTGTGTTTTATCTGTTTAACCAGGCTATTTAAAAGCTTGCCAGTTTAGCAGTTCAGGCATATGTGTTTGCATGTGTGTATTTGTATATAAAGATGTTTTAATATGGATGCTCTTATGTCTTATTTGTAGGATACATCACTGGCTGAGGTAAACTCGTTCAGTCCTTCAGTGCCAATGTCCCCATCATCAATGACAAACCAGTATAAATTTGAAGATGAAAGAGAATTAAGAGATCTCTTCATTACAGTTGATGATCCTGAAAGCCACATTACAGCCATTGAAACATTTATCACATACAGAGTAGTCACGAAGGTAAGCATCTATAATGGCTTATTTTGACAGCAGTTGCAGCATTTTCACTCTTCTTGGATAACGTTCTCTGGGTTATTGCTAGATTGAAATTACACTCTGATTTTTCCTTGAGTTATAGACCACTCAAACTGTATGAAACTGTGCAGTAAGTTCTGAAAAAAATCATTACTAGTCTACACACGTAGGTGTTCAGGGTTTTTTTATGCTAAGAAAACAGCTAATACTTTTTCAATGGACAAATCAGACCTATATGAGAGTAACATTTTCTGCTGTGATCTTCAAGAGGAGTATGAAACAGCAGAAAGACTGATTCAGTTTAAAGACACTATATTAGCTCAAATATTTATGACTTTTTGATCACTTACAGGCCAGCAGTCTTTTGTCTTGCATAAGCATTACCTGGTACAAAGTCTTTCAATTCCATTCTTTGCAATTACCGTCCACTATCACACAGTCATTTGTTTCCCATTTCCAGTTGGATATGAAAATGGGGAAACTGCCACAATCCTCCAGTAAAAAAAGTATTAGGAAACAACTAAGTGTATTTTTAGCTGTCCTGGATATAATTTATTTACTGGAAATAAGGGAGAAAGTCAGCCTTGTGAGACTAGCCAGCTCTTCTGGGATTACCAGAAAATATTTTGCGGGCTCCATCTTGAGAACTGCACTGTTAATTTGTTTTACTTTGAGTTCTTTTTAAAAAGATTCATTTAAAACCAAATTTTCAAATGGAATTATTTATCCTTAAATAAGAGGAGATATCAATTCTTCATAAAAAATTAAAAGAGTAGGAAGAAAGCTGTCTTTGTTAGGTTGGTAGCAATAATTTTCACTTTAGGAGTGTTTTTGTAGCCAAGAGAACATTTTTTCTTCAGACAAGTATGGAAGGGGTGTATAGTGAATTGCTTTTGCTTTTTTTTTCTATTCTATCCTTTCTTACCATATTTAATTTGAAGTGCTGGTTGCTGATGAAAAAGTAATAGCATTCCTCCCACACACCTTGAAAATTTTTGATTCTATGCTTAAAAATGTTTAGATTACAAAAGCATGTTTTGAGGATTTTAGAAATTACTTGAATTGCATTGTAAGTCTCTGTGCAACAACGAATGCTAAACTGCACGCATTACTTTTATGAAAACACAGTCTCTTTGTGGCTTGATTCCAGAAGATGGAGCAGCAATAAAATAAATCTCATGGTCTAACAATTTTGCAACAGTATAGTAAGCATTTTTTCTCAGCATGAAAGGTTGTTGGCAAGTTCTAACAAAGGGCTACAAAACTGATGATGGAATGCAGAATTCATTAAACAGCACAGGAAGTGTTGCTATGATATGCTAAAGGTTTCACATTTCAAATGTGGAGATTGCTGTCTAGTGTTAGCAGGTCCCAAGGACACACATCAGCTGTTCTGGGTTTTTTCCAAATGCTAAAAATTTGACTTTTCTCACTCATAGATTACTAATTACCTTAAAAGAACTACCTGAGAAGCAATGAACACAACTGTGATTGCCAAATGGAAAATGCCACACTAAAATAGTGATTGAAATCTTTCAAAACATAGTATAAGTCTTATTATAAGTCTCTCTGTGTAGTGTTTGTTATTCTTTTTTACAATAGAACTTTGATTTCTTGCTAAAACAGGATGTCTTTTATCTCTTCAAAGTGCAGTTGATCACTGCACTTCAAAAAACAAGCAAAACAGAATCATGAATGTATTCAAGTACTTAGTTTTCTCAAAAATCTAATGCTATTTTGTTCTTTTTTCTGGTAGTCTAACCTGGGCCTGTTTTTTCTGCCTCTGGTTTTCAGACATCTCGTGGTGAATTTGACTCCAGTGAATATGAAGTTCGAAGACGATACCAGGATTTCCTTTGGTTGAAGAGCAAACTTGAAGAAGCACATCCAACACTGATTATTCCTGTTGGTTTCCTAAAACTTGGTTTTTACTTGTTCATAAGATGGCTCCAGTTTTACACAGAGATGTCTGAGGCCTTTCTTCATTCTCTGAAGTTTCACAAACATTAAACCAACCTGTTTTCCTTAGTTTGGTATTTGTGTGATAATTTTAAGAAAGTATTTCTTATGCTTGTAATTGAGCCATTGATGGTAATTTGCAGTAATTTATGTCCTTCTTTCTTAGTTGTACTTTTATTTTCCACTGTGTGCTACAAGAACCATGTTACACCATTTTTGAACACTCAAACTAGCTAAGTTTTTTGCTTGGTGGATTTTACAAACTATACCTGTGGGGTTTTGTATTTGGAAGAACTATAATAACACCCTTAATTTTATGCAAATTATCAATATCTTTCTTCTTTTTTCTTCAGCCATTGCCTGAAAAATTTATAATGAAAGGAATGGTGGAACGATTTAGTGATGAATTCATTGAGACTCGAAGAAAAGCTTTACATAAGTTTTTGAACCGGATTGCTGATCATCCAACTTTAACTTTTAATGAAGACTTCAAAATTTTTCTTACTGCACAAGCCTGGGTAAATTGACTTGATTTTTATTTACAGTTATGTGAAGCCATGTCTTGTGTTGGCAGAGTTTGTCAGCCGTCTCCCTAGTTCAGTATTCAGGAGTGTCCTCCCATGGCTTGTTTCCGAAGTGTCACAAGACAGCAATGGATTTATAAAGCATTTATCCCCCAAGATAATTTTTCTCCCGTGTTTTGGATAATCATGTGTGGCCATAAATAATGCTGTACCTTCCAAAGCAATCTTTGTTGCTGTGTGTCGTGGATTTTTTTACAATTTCACAATATTTCAGCTCTGCACGGGTTTTGATATACATACAATTTGGAAGATATGAAAAATAGCAATTCATAGTAATTCTTGTTTTGGCACGGGACTGTCTTTTGGTTAGGCAAGGTCATGAAAGAAAGACATGTACTTTGAATTGACTTTTGTATTTTTGCAAGATGTGACCAATTGAAAATTGAGGGGTTTTTACCTCTTCTGAACTTTAGTAAAGGGTATTTAGCGACAAATAAGAGAGTGTGAAAAAAACAATTACTTCTTCCAGTAAGAACATTGTTTGCTTTTCTCAATGACTTATTTCTGCAATTATTACCCCTGCTTTCCTGTTCAAAAGGCTAAATTGCAAACCAGCTAGCTCACCCTTAAAGGGTAAAAGTTCTCAGCCAATTTTAATTTTTCCTGTGAGACCGTGATACACAGCATGCCTGTGTTTGCCCGAAAAGTTTAGCTAATAAATGCATAGCAAGAACAGTTCTGACAGTTGTCTAATAATTTAAAGTAAGAGTTAAGTAAAAATTACATACTAAAAACATAGACGAGCACATGCATGTAGTTTTGATTTTGAAAAAAAAAGCCCAATACTTTAAAGTATGCCTTACTTTCAGAGAATTAAAAAATGTACTTATAAGTAAACATGGCTTATTTTGTCTCCAGGAACTCTCCTCACACAAGAAGCAGGGTCCTGGTTTGCTGAGCAGAATGGGACAGACCGTCAGAGCTGTAGCATCCTCAGTAAGAGGAGTTGTTAAAAATCGTCCTGAAATGTTTTCAGAAATGAATGATTACATGGAAATATTTAGCCAGAAAATAAATATACTTGACAAAATAGCTCATAGAATTTACAAGGAAGAAAGGGGTGAGTAGAAAACAACTATCAGTTTTATTAAGAAATGAATATATTGGGAAAGTAAATTACATTTCACTGTGCCAAACAAAATACTCTTTCCAGCATGCAGGGGAAAAGGAAGATCTGTGTTTAGACTGTGCTTTTCATTAGTGGTCATTGTTTTGGCAGACCTACAAGTCAGTTTTCATGACTTGTTTATACGAAGAGTTTTAATTTGTGAGTGAACTATTTGGTATGGAACATAGAAGGAGAAAAAATGTAGCAAGTATGGCTATCTTTTTATTTGTGCTTTTTGGAAAGCGGCTTGACATTGTTTTGTACTTTCAGTGGTTTGTAAGTAGAATTTTTTGTGCTGTCTTGTACTGGTATTGTGCTGTCTAGATTCCACATCTCTTAACATCTCTCTTCTGGTTTCGTTCCAGTATTGACCAAGCAGATCTTACTTTTTTTTAATAGCTTTACTGTTGGCCATAATTTCTGTCCTGAGAAACTGTGCCAAATTGTCATCATTAAGAAAACTGTCTCATTTTTCTCCTTCAGTAGCAGCAGTTTGCACACCTACTTGGAATGCTAAATTACTGACTTCCTGAGATTGACCCCGATCTCAGACTAGGCCTGTTCTGTAGAATTTCTGCTGGTCAGCATTGGAGGGATTTTATTGTCTGTATAATGTAATTCAGAGAGCTGCACCGTGTTCTTTAAAATCTGAGCCCTCATGGTTTATTGTGTTGTACATCTCAGCGTGTCCTCCCTAAATTGGAGGGGTTTATAGAAAGAATGTACATGTCAGTGAAAATCTTTTGATATTGTTCATATCAGTGGAAATAGCTGTCTGATGTCTATAGGTTCAAACCATCAGTGCCAAAATATATCTTGGAAAACCTTTTCAATTCTGGCATGCTCCCAAGAGCTCTAAGTTACATTTTCTTTCAAGCTTTTCCACATAGCACTTGGATGAATGCATGTGTGCAGGTCTGCACTGACGTGGATACGAGCTGTTGACATTCCTGTTTGCAGTGCCTGAACATGGGATTCTTATTTACAACTTCCACAGAGGTTTTTTTTCATGTGCAAGCATTCTCAAAGCAAATATTACACTCTTCATGACACATGGCTGCTTTGCATAATTTCTTAGACATTCCTTTATTATAAATTCTGTTGTGATAAAATTGTTTTCAGTGTATTGAGCATTCACAGTACTCTCTTGTGACCATGCAACTTCCAGCCTTGCCCAAGTTTGCCGTACCAAATGGCACAGTGAATTCTGGGCCTTCTTTCTGCTTACAGATTGTCACTTGGCCTAGAGACATAAGGGAAACAATTGGTGGGATATCACTGTATCTAGATAAGTAAAAACTACTGAAGGATGTAACATCTACAAAACTGGAATAAATTTCAGTGTCTTCTGAAGGCTACTAGTTTTAATAACTGAAACAGGATTCGGAGCATTACTGTAGTGAAAGAATGCAGGGCAGTAGAAACAAGCTGGATCAGCTGCTGCCTGGGGCTGTTGTGGCTCCTATCTCTGTATGAAGACACTGTGAAGTAATTCAGGTTATTGGGTGATATGAATACAACTCTTCAGGCTTATCTGAGTAATGTGTTCTTTCAAAATGACTGAGGCATTTCTATGGAGAGATATCACTTAATAACAATACATTATCTGATTAGTATATTCATATACAATGAACAGCAGTTTACTTAGCTTGGTCATTTGTGCAAATTTAAACCTTAGGGTCAGCTTCTTTCTTTGTTCACAGTAAATACAACTTGCAGTTAGTATCACTTCGACATCTGTTAAGTACAAAAAAGTAATATGCATGTATGTTCCTGTTAAGAATATTTCAATGAAATGAAAGAATACGGTCCCATCCACACACTCTGGTCAGCATCAGAAGAAGATATAGCAGACTCCCTAAAAGGTGTTGCCAGCTGCATTGACAAGTGTTGCAAGGCTACGGAGAAGAGAATGGCAGGGCTCTCAGAAAACCTGCTACCGATTTTACATGAATATGTTCTCTACAGTGAAATACTGATGGTAAGGTTTCTTTAAGGATTACTTATGGCTATATATAAAATTTATCTTAGTACAGTTACAAACTCTAGAAGAGAATTTGTAACTGGTGAAAATAATTTTCTCAATTCACTGTTGTTTCTAAATGTGCACTGCGCAGGATAGCTGTTTCCCTTACTAATTGGGCAAGACATGCCCCTTACAGATGGGAAGAGCCTGATAGTTTTGCATGGCAGGCAGCTCTTGGTAACTGTGTAAAGAGTGTCTAGTTCAGCAACGTTCAGAGAGCTTGGTGATCTGTGGAGAGCTCTGCATTGTAGCAGAGAGGCGGGAAGACAGGTTTGGGGAACAGCAGCTGAGATAAATCTCTGACACTGCTGAAGTATGCACTCATCAAGTAACAGATTGTGTGGGGGAAAAGGAGAGGAGAGGTTTTTCCCTTTCTAGGAGATGTTCCTAATCTACGTTTTCTTTTTCCAGAACAGCAGGGAACTTCCAGTCCCTGTACTATTATATAAGCACGTGTTAGTCTTTGCTATAAGCTGATGCTCTCAGTTCCCTTTATGTATGTATTTTTGTTACACTTGGAGAGTGTAAAAGATCTGACTATAAGAGTTGATAAACTCAGTGCTGATCATCATAATTAAGTAACTGAATTCAGTCTGTCATAATACCCACTCTGCTGCCTCCAGAAAGCAGAAAATGTATACAAATCCCTCTTTGTTTAGATTTAGAGCAATGCAAGCTACAGTACCTTACCTGTTCTTGCCTTACTGCTGAGAACCCAGCTCCTACTACAGTTGTTTCTCAGTAGGGGCTTAAAGCATGTCCCAGGTCATGAGCAAATCATAACCCAAGTTTATTGAGCCTTGCTGGCTCTGTAAAGCACTGCCAGTTTGTCAGTAAAGCTTAGCTCCAGAGCGGTTAAGAATTACTGCTGTAGTGATTTAAAACAAGCTTTACTGGAAGAGGGGCCATACATAACATCCCATAGCTCACAGGCCTCATTATTAATATGTGCATGCAGGTAGATGGGAATAAGTATTGCTTTTCTTAAAGGTCTGAAGCAGAATTACACATCTTCTTCCTCTCCCTCACTTTGAAATTTTTCATAATTTCTAAGTTTGTGACCCAAACCTGTTGGTTTGGGGGTTTTTTTGTCCAGAGCACAGAGAAGTTTCTGTGAGCAAACACCAGAGTGACTGCCTGACACTTCATGCACACCTTACAAGTAGCATTGCACTTTTTTTCTGCTTGCAGTATTCTTGATGCAACACTTGAAACACAGCATTAGACTGCCCTGAGGTCCTGTCTAGAAAGTCTTCCTCCACTAGCTTATTCCTGTTGTACAGCTGTTCCTTTCCTTTCATTTGCCGTATTTTTTTTTTCTTTTTCCTACACCTTATTTCCCTGTTACAGTTTGGAGAGAGAAATAATGTCACGCTAAAAACACAACATGGAAAGTCACTCACTAGTGAAACCTTTCAGAGGGGTCTTTAACTCCTTATCACAGGGAAGTTTGAGCAGTGCTACCAAGATCACGCACGGATGTGCACAAATAAAATCCTTGTATTTTCCAGTCTTTTGAACTCAGGATATAGTTCTGTGTCTCTTTCCTACCTGACTCATAGAACAAATCTGGGGAGTACAGAGAACTGCTGCACCTCAGGGTACAGACTGCAGCAAAACACTTTAGGCATCCACATACACTTATTTGAGGGTTTTGAGGTAGGATACCATATAGCAACATGTTTTAAAACCGTCCCTCTGTTTGCTATTAGAAGTCAGCACATATCTACAGGTGTAGCACATTAATAGTAAAAAACTTGAGTTTATCTTGTAATTTAAAGTGGGTTTGTGATAGAAGTTATTAAATAGTCATGAAAAGTGTAACTTGAGAAAAGAGGAAGCATTTGTAATATGTTGGAAAGCTGTTCCAGATGCATTTGTTTTGCTTCTGTGCTTATAGCTGAACATTTTCAGGGGTTATCTAACCAAAAGATACCCTGAGCTATTGAAATGTAGATTTATGATCTTTAGTATGTGTTTCTAATCTATTACCTGGCATTCTCCAAAGTCAGGTTTACCAATCTTTTTCTAGTGAAGAGAAACATTGAAAAATTACTTGAAAATTAGCCTCCTAAATTATTATATTGTGTTTATTACAAAATGACAAGACTTAAAGAGAACTGACACATAAGACAGCTAGAGAAGGTAGAGTTGCTTATGCCCTGTGCTGTTGCAACCTGCCCTATGTTTGAGGTTTTGAGATATGTATTTATATATGTCCTGCTTCCACTTTTATGTGAAAGTGTAAAGCCTTGCAATGTTTCTGTGAGTGTGCTCCTATAGATGAGGAAACTAAATTAAAAACAGATTTGTAAAGCTTTGTGAAGGTCACAGAGCAAATGAGCATTGGAAATGGTAATTTAATTTGTAATACTGTTTTTAACAAGTATTTTTTTCGCCTTTTTAATTCTTTGACATTATGCTAAAAATCTAATACCTGATGAAAGTTTTTAAGGAGGTAATAATTACATATGAGGAAGATAAACTTATAGGTCACTGTTAGAACATCTGTTATAACTTTATCTTATTTTTCTGAACTACATTTGGGGCTTTAAAATTAATACTGAAGTCTGAAGTTATAATTTCACTACTGCCTGGAATTCATTTTAATTTCTTTTAATTCTTTTTATTCTTTAAGCATTTTTAATTTTACTTTTGTTAGTGAAATTTGGCAAACTTGTGTTGCTGTTTTAAAATATTTATAGCACATTGAGCTGATACTAAGTAGAATGTTACCATGATTCTCATACAACTAGCAATGATACTGTAGATGTCAGAATCTTGCAGTGCTGATTTTGGTTTTACTAAGATTCTTGAAAAAAATCTTGTAAATACCTGTACTTTATTATAGATCTTTATGATTTAAGTTTCTTTTGTGAGGAAATTACATGTCAAGATTATTAAGTTTCATCATTCTGCAATCTTGCCTGATTTATTAAATATCTGAATTGTTCGGTGTTTTTCTGAATAGATGGCTAATATTTGGTGTGGTTTACCACCTTCTTTCTTTTTTTCCTATTACAAGGGTGTTTTGAAAAGGAGAGATCAAATTCAGGGTGAGCTCGACGCCAAAGTTGATGCTTTAGTCAGTAAAAGGACAGAAAAGGATCTGGTGAGTATATTTACAGAGAGGCGAAATCTTCCAAGCCTTATTCTAACTGCAAAAGATGTTTCCTGGAGAAGAAGTATTCTCTGAAGGCATGGTTTGAAACTGGATGGCTTCTCTGTAATACCCATTATTACTCTGAAAATGTTTGATCTCTGTAGTTATGCAGTCCAGGCAAAAGCAGTCATGAGAAATGTGTCAAACTTAGTAGTTAGGCTGCTGGAGCAAAGGCTTGGCAGTAGTGGGCAACCACTGTGTTCTGCCAGCACAAACTGTACCACAACTTAAATTCAGCATTTCTGTTTATTTCCACACAGGGAGTCAAGAGAAGGCAAAGCTTGCTGCAATGCTCTTGTAGCTGCTTGGTGTAGGAGAGGAAGATACGATAGAATGAACAAAGCTATTCATTAAGCTTGCTTAAAATAAAATCTTCTGGATTCTGTTCTTTTAGATTTCTGTCTTACCTGCTTGGACCCAGAAATACTTTTTTTTTCCATTATGACATTCCATTCATTTTGGTGAAATCAGATTGTAACTGGTAGCCCACAGGGATAGGCATCCACCAAAAAGGCTCAACATGGAACTTAAAAGGGAGTTCTGGGATGGGTATTGGCGCTTTTAAATTTTGACTATTTAGGCTCAAGTGTTAAACAATGCCTGTTCAGCACATTGTTAACACAAAGTATTACAGAGTGTAAGTAATATATAAAAATTACTAGTAACTTTTATTACAGCAAAAGATAAAGCCCTTGACATTTCAGTTACTTGTTGCTGGGGTTGTCATAATTAGCTTTCCTGTAAAGACGGGCTGTTTAGATACGTTTTGGCACTTGATATATATATTTTTATTCGATTTCTTGTCACTGAGCTGAATAAATAAGAATATACTGTCACTGTCTGATATCTGTGATGGCTGTGGTATGCTTTTGAACAATTTGCCTCTGTGTACTGCAGCGGGACAGTAAGTAAATAACTGTTTTTTGCTGAAGTAGAAATTCTGTTTATTAATCTTGTCCTTTAATTTCACTGTTTTTGTGTTTTCCAATCTGTTTTTGTCTCTTCTCTGCTGCTTCTCCTGTCCTTTGACCTTAGTTTACATATAAAGTTCAAAGCTCTTAGAAGATGCACAGAGGATTACCACACTGCCAGCATTCTAAGAAAAGCTACATTTGCACAGAGATTCAATGATTAATTTCAATTTCATACAGCTTGCGTAGCAGCTGGTCTTACTGCTGTCCACTGTAGGGAAGGGCACATTGCCTGGCAGGATATAGTCTTTTCAGATCTGATCGAGTCTTCAGAGAAGGTGCATGCACTCTTTTCCTGAATAGTTACAGACAAAAAGGAATGTTTTCCCTTTAGCTTAGTGTTGATCATACCATGTTGATTTTATATTGACAGTGGTTTACTCCATAATGAGATGGTTGTAGTTTCTTCCAGCAAAATCTTGAGATCTGTTTGCACAGCCTGGTCTTTTTTTCCACTGTTTCTGTATTTCCAGAACTATGCCAGCGTTTGGACAGTGGGATTACCCAGGTGTTCAGATCTTTGCTTTGTCTTTCCAACCCCTTTGTTTCCAATTTTAAAAAATCCTGTTTCTGAAAGCCAGTTTCTCCTTGCAGTCTCACAAGAACAGTAAAACAGATGTCCATTAGTCTAATCTGATCATTAAATCCTGTGTTCTCTTAATTGAATGGCAGCTGTATCCTGAAGACTTTTTCTTAATTAGAAGTTGAAGGATTTTTCTGTTAATGATAGTTTGGCTACAGAAAACATCTGTTGCTGTTTTTAACCATTCATGTAACTTTTAACTGTTCTGTTAATCAGTTTTTTATTATGTGTTGAAATATTTTGCTGACACTTTCACAGACTCCTTTCAGAAAAGGTGGTTTTAACATAGGTAGTTATTTGAATTGTTGTCAAACATTGAGTTTGGCTGTATTTGCACATTTCTATTCCTAAGCAGAACTCATGTAGCTTCTAATGATCTCATAGGTGTCAGACTGAACTTGTCAGTGCAATCTAGTAGCCAGAAATTCTGCTGACAATGAGTGGCATGAACTCTAATCTCATTTGAAGTACATTTCCACCATAGATAAGGAACCTCAGACTGTCATTAGAGCTGATAAAAGGCCTTGATGTCTTTAGCATTGGTCACAGCAAACATTAAATGATTTAACAAACAGGAGATTATACAGCAGGAGAATGCAAAACATCCCGAAGGTCAGTGCAGCTGAAATAGGCTGGAATTGCAAATTAAATCTCATGAGATGTTAGGCTTGTTGGCTGGGAAAGAATGTTTTCTTGAGCTGTGCTTCAGCCAATGGGCTTTTAGAAGGCTCCTTGTGATGCTGCTTAAATGCCAAAAGCCTTGTCTCCAACACTAAAGTGTAGTCTACAAAGGCTGCAACTTTTCAGGGTATGAATGAAGACCTTCCATATGCAGGTTCTGACACAGGACTTGGTGTTCTCCTATTTTTCTAAATCTTTCTTACTTCCAGAGCTCTGACTGTAAATATGTTAGACAGAGCTTGTGTCTGCATCACTCCTGCATCCTGTTCTGAAGGCATACACAGCACTACTAGTGCATCCCTCTGTAGTTTGGGAGGTTTTAAACAGTTTTAGCACCACTGCTAGTGCTAATAGTAATTCTGACTAAAGGTTAGTATAAAGTGCTCTGGCAGGGCAAGATAAGCATTAGATGCTAACTTAAGCATTCTACAATTGAAGCTGAATCGTAAAGAGACTAAATGCTGAATCTGTCCCATTCTAATTAGATTTTAACGCCAGCCTAAAAAAGGTTAGTATCACCATACTGTAGGATTAATTCATATATCGGATAGAAGTTCGTGCTGTTTTGCATAGAGAGATAGTATACAATGCTGTATCGCCAGATGATTTGGATGTTGGACCCAGTCTCTGGCTTGAGGTTGCAATGTTCACGTCTGAAAGCACCTTGCCCTAGCAGTACTTGTCTCTTGCTATGGTCTGGTATCTAATTAGCATAGTGCTGGGAGTCACTGGTGAGATTTAACACACTAGCTGCTCAGTGAGATCAGTGTTAGAAAATGGATTCAGAATAATATTTAATTTGCAGGATAAATTGTCACAATTTAGACCTTGCAAATGAGAAATATACTAGATGTATATTTTTGTTGAGAACAAACCATTCTTTGATTTCTGCTGTCATGGCAGATCAAGAGGGTAGCAATTGTTTCTTTTCAATCCTGATAAAGCAGATCATAAATCTCTCTACTTGAGATGAGGTGTGGCATAATGCTGTCTTTAGATCTTAATCCAACCCCTGCCTTGATAAGCACAGTTTCTTTTTGGCTTTCGAGGGTGATGTTTAGACCACATATCTGGGCATAGACATAGAACAGAATCTGCCTGTCTACATCACATTGTGATTACACTGCAGGAGACATTTGTAGCTCCTTGAATTGCAAGACTAAAACTAACTGTAAAATAAATATCTTAAGGCAAAGCTGCTACAGCCAGAACTTCTAAGTTGAATTTCTTTATTTGTGTAGCCTAACTCGTTCCCTTACAAGGCCTTTTGTCTTGCAAAAGCAGTAAAAAGCATTCAACCACTTTTTCACTCTGCTCACTGTTCTCAGTATGCTGTCTGCATTCATTTTTGGTATGTGAGGGAAAGCCAATTACCTTGGTACCTGTCCAAGATACTGAATTCAGCACTTGAAATTCCTTTAAAGAGATAATTTTTCTATATTTATATTCCAGACTAACCTTTTCCTAGTGAATATAACATGGGTAGTTGAAATTATCCTTGTCCATAATTTGATTACTAGTCTGGGTAGATAACTGACCTTAGGCTTTACAATAAGGTAGAAATAATATTTTACATTTTGTTCTTGATTACTAACCAGTATTTCATTATCTAGAAGTGTGGCAAGGAAAAATCAGTGTAGAAAGCAAATCTAAGTAAAAATGTTTATTTATCCGTGTATTGGGGAACATGGAAAAGATCCACAAAATTTAGTTTTCCTACCTAAGGGGGTTTTGGCTACATGAAAGAGCTGAAGAACTCTAGTATGTCATCTGAACTGGGACCCACAGTTTGTGAATTAAGCACTGAGCTCAGGTTCTGTAACCATTTCAGGCAGTAACAATTCATGTTGGATCACAGCAGTACTGCTGGCTGTTGCACTGGAACACCATCAGCCCTGCATGGCTCAAACTGGAGACAAGACTTTGCACACTGCTCTGAATTTTGATTTTTCAGCATTCTGCCAATAGTGTAAGTTTTCCTTGAAAGTCTTGGAGTTCTGAAGTTCCTAACCGTGAAAGCACCAGCTCTGCAGAGAGCTTGAAGAGCTATTTAACTTTATAGGGATGTTATATGCAGAAAAAAAACAACTTACTTTACAGCAGAATACAGGGAAGAGAAGGATGTACGCAACTTGGAGGAAGCTGAATTGCAATAGATAATATACAAGGTTAACTTTTACTATTTGACGTTCCTTATCGGTGGTTTGTCTGACCTCCCTCCTGCACTTGCTGACACAGTGCAGTCTGAGCAGATGAAATTATGCTATAGCGGTAGAAGATCTGTGTGACAGGGTGCCAGCCAGAACTGACACAGCTGATAAATAAATGACAATAGGTAACATTATTAAGAGGACTAGAAGACTCATTAAAGTCAGGGCCTCTGTCCCCTTATTCTCATTAGCTGAAAAGTCAGTTTGTGCATTTACACTAATTGGAAGCAAATAATATTTGTAGAGTCGCCTTGAAGGATTTTGATCTGGGATTGCTCTGAAAGGCTTTCCTCTCTGCAGCAGTCCTTAGCTTTAATTTCTTTATCTCCTTCAGTGTTTGTTTCTGTCATACAGTCACACAGAGGTTAGTTCCACAAGAATATACAACAGTGTGACAGACAAGAAATCAGAAAGCTTGTGCTTTTCATTTCTTCTGTATTCTTCCCATTCTGGTTCCTCTTGAGGTTATCAAAGATTTTGTCAGCATTTTCTCAGTTTTTCTGGCCCAATGTAATCTATATAGTTAATTCTGCTTCAGTGGAGCCCGCTAAGATTTTCCTTTTTAGATGCATTACTGTCAAGTGCTAGTAAACAGCCTTATGAGCCTGTAACTTCGGAAGGTAAAAGTATCTGAAGCAACACTTCAATTCTTGCTAGAGTTTTTTTATTAATATTTAAGAAGTTGTACTAAATTATTAATTTCAAATAAAATTGAATGTCTTTAAGTGCCAAGTTAAATACTAGACCTGATTCTACCTCTGCACTATTCTTGACTTTGCACTTTAATCAATGTTTTTTCATATTTACAATTCATATTTAGTTCTCAGAAGACATTGGGAAACTTGAAGACAAAGTTGAATGTGCCAATAATGCTCTGAAAGCAGATTGGGACAGGTGGAAGCAAAACATGCAGTGGGATATGAGATCAGCGTTCACTAATGTGGCTGAGAATAATCTCCGTTATTATGAAGAGGTAAATAATTTCTCATAGCAATGTTATTTCTTTCAGTGGTTGTTTCAGTGCAGAAGACCATGGATTATGCATAAAGAGGAGTTGAGGAATTTTAACATTTGAGTTCAAATCTATGAATTTCAGAATCATCTTCTGTGGGAAGAGGGAAGCAGTTATGCTTAATTCAACACAATTCAAGCAAAACCTATTTTATATGGGCCCATGGTTGATCCCGAGTTCATCATCGACAGAGGGCACTCTTGTTTTACTAACCAAAACAATTGGGAATGTACTTTTTGGTTCAGTGTCAGCTTCTGTATTTCTATTTGAGAAATATTTGTTGTAACTGCATGAAAAAGCCCTCTGGAGTGCTCAGATTTGTGCAAAGAATACTGTATGAGGAAAACATGTAAGTGTTACTCAATTTAAGGCAGTTATTTCTCTAAAGAATTGTCTTTCATGAAATAATCAGACTTCACAAGGATAAAGAAAAATGTTAAGAAGTCAATATGAAAGGCGTATTGCATTTCTAAAAATGCAAGTGCTGCAGATGTATACAATTAAATTGAGTCTTTTTATAATTTAAACTTACTGCTTCACAAGGAAAAGTGGAAACTAGATTTTCCAGCTCAATACCACAGCTACTATTCTTGGTAACGATTGTCTTTTACAATACTACTTAGGAAGGAGAACATATCAAAAAATACATTAAGCATTTTATGAAGTTTCTTGGTTGAAGTGAACATTTTGAAAGTGTCCTACCTGTCTATCTTTTTAAATAATTTCCTTATTTGGGGAAATAATTGGGATGCACAGCCAGCTATTAAGTACAAATAAGCAATATTTGTAATATCTGTAATTCCCAATCTTGTACTCTGAACCTATTGTGGATTGCCGTTAGTCAATGCCAGTGTCCTGATTTTACCAATCATTGTTGAAACAGAATTGAAGAGACAGAGCTCTTGATCATCAAGTCTAATTAATTTACATGCAGCCTGAGAGATGCATGGACATTGACAATCTGTAGTTACATATTACGATCAAAATATTTTCTGGAACGAGCAGCTAGCTTTTGGCATTCTCACACATTTTCTTCAGTTATATCTCTGACTTCTGCATCAGCAGTATGTATGTTAAAATCATGCTGAATACATTGGAATATTTTATTAATCAATTATTTGCTACATTAACGAAAAAATAACTCTTTCCTGTCTAGAAATGCTTTTTTTATTTCAGAGCACCAAAATTCATACTGTGCATGAAATCACTACTATTAAACCATAAGTGCATAATGGTTCAGCCATCTCTATAACTGCCAGAGGTTCTTTTTAAGTAATGAGTACTGAAATCTGCATAAAGAGTTTTGCTGCTATCTCTGTATATCTAGATTTTGGAAAAAAAACCCTTATTGTAGCAGTTGCAATCATAAAAAATTTTGTTAAACTCCTGTTCTTGCCTCTCCATGAGCAGTGTCCCATTTCCTTCTCTATAACAGCATTTCACTAAGCTTGTCATTATTCTCCAGTCTTATTTTGTGTCCCAGGTGTGCAGGAGGCATTTATGTTAGTTACCATTCTCTGCATCCCTTAAATCGGAGATCTGAGGCAGATATCTCATGTTTTCTGGTATCTGTTGCAGCAAAAGATCTAGTCCTTTAAGACTGTATAAAACTGAAGCCACTGTGATCAAGTACAATATAGCAGCATGCCAAAGTACAATTTGTCACACTACACCTTTACAATTGTTTGGTTTTTTCCTTAGCTGTAGGTGCCTAGGGATTCTGCTGTCACTTGCAAAGCATGACTTTGTTAGCTTAGAAGAAAGAGTATGTGTCTCACTTAAGGAGAATGAATGTTGTGTTCCATCAAGTGCTACTTTACTTGTAATTGTATTTCTCCAGATTTACTAACTCAATACAAGTAGATGTGATTATGCAGCCTTCCAGTTTATTGACCTTCTGCATTTAATATACTTTAGTAAGAAGTGTTCCTTTGTTTCTACTGTGGAATCACCAGTCTCTGTCTCTGTGTTACTGTGGTAACAAAGACTAATTAAAACTCAGTGTTGCAAATGTACAGGGTGCTCTTACAAAGGCCAATGAAAATGAAGGCTTTCCTAGGATAATGTACAAGCTATGTTATAATACATTTAATTATATTGTCATTTGAATTGCCATGACCAACCATTTAGTATTCCTACATTGCTAAAATATGAAGGATTTTCTGGAACAATATAGAAAGGCTTTAATTTTTTTAAAATTCAAAGCTTTATACATATTTCTGAGTAAACAGCATTGAGTTTTTTGCCTTGCAGAGAAGAGTTCTTGAATGAGTTAAGTGTCTTACCATTACTATTTTTTTATTCCTTTTCCCTATGCCTTAGGTGTGACTGTCTGAAAAAAATAATTAATCACAGCTCAGTCCAGGCTGTGATTCCTGTCTTCTGTCAAAAAGCAGAAATCACATTGTCCACAGGGTGGAGTTTGGAGGAACAGCTGAGGAAGATGATTGTCATCAGTATTTTCAGGAAATAAAGATCAATATAAATACAGAGCCCCATAGAGACAGCATTACTAAAACCCTAACATGACAAAGTAGTGTTACTATTTAGCCAGCATGTCTGAAGTGTTGCTGGCATAAATTAGCAAAACCAAACAGAACAATGTTGAACTCTGGCTTCAAAGAGCAATAGCCATTAAACATTTACTGAAATGTGCTTTTTGTTTTTCTCATGTATTTACAGAATATTTACAGCATCAAAGAAGAAACCCACTCCCCTTTTTTATTAAATATAGTAAGTCCTTTGCTGAGAAAAATTAAACAGTAGCTAGGTTTTGCAGCCCAATCCAAAGACTAGATAGACATTAGAAATCCAGCAAACATACCAGAGTTTGTTTTTCCACTGATCATGACACACTGTAGTACACTGACATTTTTTCAGTGCCAGGTAATTAGTTTAGGCATTGAAGTAACTTGGGGGGCCATTGTGCACAGATCAGCCTTTGTTTTAAAGTGTAGCCTTTGTTTTAAAGTGTAGCCTTTTGGTTTTGTGTCAGACAAATCCCATTAAACCTCTGCAGCTTAATTAGACAAAAAGCTAAAAGTTATCTTTGATATAGAAAGATTCTTGCTTGATTGACACAGCTTGGTTTTTTTTCCAGAAATAGGTTTCTGATTTTCTTATTTTAAGCAAAATTTAGGGTTTTTTATGATCTACATTTCTATACAAGCATAAATTGATCCAAAAGATTCATTAGTGCAAAACAATACTCCTTCCTTAAATGGCGATTTCCCACTAACTCCAAAGCTTTTATTTAGTACAAGCTGTAAAAAAAATAGACAAGATTTGTTGTTTGCCCTAGAGGCCTCTCTGGTGATGCATTTAACTAGTTACCTGGTTGCATAGAATAACATTAGCTGCTCGTGCTGTTGATCATATCCTACCTTAGTAATACCTGGAAATTTAGCTAACAAACTTTGCATGATTTCCAAAAGCCCCCACATGGCTGAGCTTGTTTCTCTCAGTGCATGTCACTTCAAAGCCAGGATCCATCTTTGTACCCTCATTCACTTCAACCATAAAAATTTCTTTGAAGTACACACTATTTAAAATTGTCTTCCTAGAAGTACCACTGTTTCTGTACACTGTGGTTTTTGTTTCCTTGCACCCAGAAACTATGAAAGTCTCTCAGACTCACACAAAACTTCATTTTCAGATTCTACTCCAGAAAATATCATTGTAGACTGTGTTGTTAAGGTGTTGTTCATATTTTATCCACATCTGACACTAGACTATAGCAGTTACTCCATTACCTGATGGCCTCTCCCTAAACAAGACCTCTCCCCAGACCAAGAAAAGGGAAGGACTCCTATGACTTGCAAACAGATTTAGTAAAACAGCCAAACTAATACCAACCAAGTGCCAATAAAAAAACATATAAAAAGTTATACTCAGCCCAGTGAATCTGCAGTGTTTGTAAGAAGCAGGAAGCCAGACCTAAGAAGCAGGGAAGAGCTCAAGCCCTAACAAATCCCCCTTTATACTGAGCAGGAGGTTTTGGGTTTGGGACACACCTGTGGCCAGCCTGGGGCCCAGGTGTGCCCAGGCTGAGTCCAAACTGCTCCTGCCCTGCAGAGCATGGCAGGTCTGGTAGTCTGTCCCTGCAAAACCAGGACAGGTATCAACTCATGGGAAACAGTGGTACACACATGGTATATGAAACACTGCTTCAGTTATAATCCCTACTGCACGGTCTATTTTTATATCTTTTTAGTTAGACATGTTAGTTTAGTTAGTTTAGTTTTTCATGCAGTTGCCTATGAAAGTCTAATTATATGAAAACCTTTCTGCCTTTTTTTCCTAAAAATGATGTTGCAGAATAGATGTGTGACCTGCAGTAGTAATCAGGACATTTTAGGTAGATGCCTTCTACATCTTCCACCAGGCTTTTACAAGTAATTGGATCATTAATTTCAATCCTATGCATGTACATTTAATTTCCTGGGCTTGGTTGTTGTTCTGTCTCCTTAGTGAAGGCTGGCTGATTCTCTATTTAGATCTCCACTTTTCAACCTCTCAGGAGAACACAGTAAAAATAATTTTGTAAAAATGTTGAAGTATACATCGCTAACAAAATGCCATTTATGCAGTTTATGCTTCACAATATGAAAAGCTTGAGCCTAAGGCACAAAGACCTAGTTTTGTTTTTGTATGATTAAGTATAAAACTTGTCAGCTGTAGCAGCACTGTGATGTCTGATAGTGAAATGAGACACCATTGCTCTTACATTTTGGAAAATGTGTTTTGGTTATATACATGAAGATAATTAAAAATGGAGTAATTTGCGAAACCGAAAGAAAATGCTTTTGCATCTTTGGAAGGACTTAAATAGATTGTATCTATATGGTTAAGCAACATACCGTGATTGCATTGTAATATGTGCTCGGTGTTGCAAAGATAACAGAAACCATTTTTACATTCCAGCCAGCACTGATATTTTAATTCACATTACAGAATAACAAACACGGTATAAATTAAACTGTGGCTCAGAAAAATAATTCCTTTGTTGCTGACAAAAGACTTTTCGAAGAACAGTGGTAATTTCTTGTCCCACACCTAAAAAAAGCCTAGGAAACAGATGTGCCTTGAAGGTTTTTTAGAATGGTAATCCAGGCTGGGTTCTAGTATGCAGAAATCTGAGTCCGAGTGCCATTGGCAAAGATGCATTGCTAGCAACTGCCTCGTTGACATTTTAAAACCAAGATACCATATTCCAGTTCAAGCATCTCAGAGAGACTCAGCTGCCACAGCATCACATGAAGTAGGAGAGAATCTAGTGATCAAACCTTAAAGGCTTTATACAAAAGGTCAAAAAGACCTTTAAGTCAGAAATCAGGTTGCAACACTTGCAGATCACTGTTCCTGCTATCAGTATTTTCACAATTTCTCCCTGATTTTATAGTTACCATTTCAAGCTAACATTTCTCCAGATCATCAAATGAGGAGAGCATATGTCCACATGAATCTTGCAGTTATTCCTCACTTTTCACAGTAATTCAAACCTTACACTTCCATTGACCAGCAGCATAACATTGTCTACTAATGCAGCAGAAGCTAGTTGGGGATTTTGTCAGCAGTATCGTAAAAGGAAGTTTGAGGGAGCAGATTAGTGGCTTCCATGCTCTGACAATCAATATCTGAATAACAGAACAGCTTCTAACATGTCCAATAACGACCAAAAACCTATGCAGAAACAAGCTCCTGCATACTTGTGCCTTTGTGGGTAGTTGCCTGGTTTAATCTCTAGGTACGTTGCAGACCTGTGTAGTCTTCTACTTTTTTATATCTTCAAAGAAAAAATGGCTGCTGACTTTTGTTTGCTTTCTCTTGTTACTTTTGTCACCTATAATTTTACAGATATCCCTGCCTCTGCATCCTTTTGTCATCGCAGATTCTCCCAACTCCAGTCACAGCCATCCTGTGTGTCTTCATTTTGCTATTTGAGCCTATACTTTAATACCATTCATGACTATTGGATCCTTCCACTCTGCTTGCACACAGACATGCAGTGATACCAGGACCTGGTTCTTTAATGTAATATTATTTAATCTCCATCTTTAATGGCAGAGTTTTGCCATTATACACTGTTATTCACTAGAAGTATCTAATAAGACAGAGTTGGGTGGCTGTAAGTTCATGCAACATGACTGCCAGCATATTTTCCATGTCTCCTAAGCAATGACAAATGTCAGACAGATATTTCATTGTAACTGGGCATAGCAAATTGCTGCGCCTTGAATAGCTTACAGAAAAGTTTTCACTTAGGAAATGGTGCTGTTTTCAGGATACTAATTTTAATTAAAAGTTCAGACAAATGGAAGATGCTAAGTTTTACTATAAAAGAAGATACTTCCTGAAAAATTTCAGAAGACATTTATTGTGAATAATCTGGATTCTTCATGAAAAATCTCTGCACCACATGTACTAAATACGCTGCATTGTCAAGAGCAATATAGGAATGTATAAGTAAAAATTCTGTTACAACCTTCAATTTCAAGGTGTGTTTTTTATCAATAGCATCAAAACAAAAGAATTACAACCCATCCTAATGACAGACCTGGCAAAATAAAAACTTGGTACTTTGGATAGCAAGTGTCAGCGCATAAGTTACCTACCCTTGCATGATTCTCAAATGTATGATTTGTAACGGTTTGTCAAGCTGCCAACACTTGTGTAATCTTAAGTTAACCCAAACTAATTTGGGGTTTATCTTCTTGTTTCATTTTACTGTCTATAGTCTTGGTGCTTCAAAAAAATTACAAACAGTTTGTGGAGTTTTAAATACAGTTTTCCATGAGGAGAGAAATGCCACTTGTTAAAAGGATTACAGTCTCCCTGCCCCCCTTCCCCTCCTCACCCCCGCCTTTCTGATCCCATTTCTTTCCCATTACTGCAGGGAAAAGTGAATTCTCTATGTTCAGAAAAAAATGGTTTAATTTATCTTGCAAAGAAAATTGGTTACACAATGGGAATCCACAGAGATTATGAGGGAACTGTGCCTAACAAAGTGCTTTCTATTTAGAAGAGATCCTTGCTTGTAACTAAAGGAAGAGATTAGAGAAGAGCATTATTAATGTTAGCATCTTCCATGCTAACACATACAATTTCAGTTCTCACACTGTGCACTGTTCATTATGTAAAAGTGACCTTTACAGCTTGCTCAGCAGCTTGGCTAACATCTTGCATGTCACTGAGCTGGCTAGGAAACCATGTTTTGCTCTTACTGTAGTCCCAAAGAAGCAGCTTGTGACAGTATGTATGTATCTTGGGTTTTATTTTCCTTCTTTTTCTACTTGGCCAGCAGTTTGACAGTAATCTGCCTACTATATTCATATGTGTCTGTGTTTGGTTTTTAAGTGCCTTGCTACGTGGGAGTCCTTCCTGGCATCTCAAACAGTGGACCTTCATGTGGAAGAAGATTCTGAAGATAGGCCTTGAGTAATATCTCTGCTCGATCTTTGCCTTTTCCATGCAGTTTCGCACAACCAAAGAAGTGCTTTACACAAGATGAGTTACATTATTAAATTTACTTGTTAAAAAAATCAGTGAAATGCAGAAAACCAGCTTACTGAAGACTCAGGTATTCCAATCCTGAAATACATTTTGGAACATGCTATATATGGCTTTATATTGCTTTGTATTGCTTTATATTGCTTAGCTGTGATTTTACATATTTTTATGCAAGTGTTTGCATAAAATTGTTTTTCATAAATATTGCATAATTTGGAAAGAAAGAATTTTAATTATGTAAAGATAGGTCCATTTTAATAAAAGTTTCATAAAGAAAACTCATTTTTGTTCTGCATCCTAGTCTTTAAGAAGTATTCTAGCATTTTATCATGCCTGTTATATTCTCTTTGTTGAGAAGTTTCCTGTACTAATAAAATTATCTAGCATAGTCTTCAGGGAACATTTTAGAATTATTTTAATAGACACTGCTATTCACCCCATGGCAACATGGTATAGAAACAGGCTGAATATGTTCTGTGAGATTAATGCTGCTTTAAATTACTGTTAATTCAGTTTGCAGTATTTACACATCTATTAAACATCTTCAGTATGACATTCTTTAAAGGATAAAGAAATGAATGACTGTGAAACACTGTTTCTACAATGATGCCAGTCACAGCACTGATCCTGCCAACAGAATAGCTTCCATTTGGAGTGTGCAGGATCAAACCTTTTGCTCCCATGGGTGATCCTCCTGTGATCCTAAACTTCCTCCCTCTTTCATTAGCCAGTGTGGAACAAAATGGGATAAGAAAGGAGAAGAGATTTGCACTGAAAACATTAGCTGATTCACTCATGCAATATGCCTTCCAGTGTTCCAGTCATTGAATTATTCCACTTTAAAGGTCTGTCATCAGTCTGTACGTGTAATTCCTGTATTTATTCTCCCTAGCAGTTAACATTGAGCGAGCCTAATCTGAATATGGAGAGAATGAGATGCAGGCATTTGGGTCAACTTGACTGTAGCTCTGGCCTTGCAGAACAGCAGAGCTTCAGCTGTACGGTTACCTTCGTGATGGTGTGAACAGTCTTGATTGGTCACCTCGCGGCTCAGGCAACTGTGGACCTGCCCAACATGAACAGGTTTATGGCTTTGACCTGCAAGTGAGATCTGGAATACCAGCATGGCCTTTTCAGCAACGCAAAGAAGAATGATACCATACCGCGTCTCCATGATTAGTGAAAGTTCAGCTTGTTGGTTTTTTGGGGTTTGGGGGTTTTTTTCCAACTATAAAATAGCAGTTCAGATGCTTGTGAAATACCGCAGGAAGAATGTCTCTCTCCCAGCTCAGACTATTTACAGACAAGAGGTGAGTCCATTTAAAGAGAAAGATGGGGTGGTGCCAAAGATGCAGTGACTCATTCAGTAGGAATGCTGGACATAGCTTGCAGGAGGCATGTAAGAACAGCATGGCTGGACTATGATCCTATCCCATTATATCATTCTTGCCAACTGTGAGTGTGCTTAATTACCCTTAATGCCGTATTCTGTGATTTGTTTTCTTCTTTTCCATCTAAACATTTAGTAGTTATCATGCTGAATATCATTAGATTCCACAATTAAATTTACACAAAAAAAAATTTCTTCTGTAATTTTTTGCAGCTGAACCAGCTGCACGAAATTCTAGGTAATGCCTTCTGCCTCTAAGACTGTAAGAAAAGATGAACAATCATTTCTTGTTTGTCTTGCCTGTGCCACTTGTGCATTTACAAACCTCTAGGGTGTCTTCAAGCAGCACATCTTTTCCCAGAGGAACACACTGTGTAGCTTAGTATCATGTTGTACAAAAAGTATTTTCTGTCTATGCTCATTGTTACTGCTTTCCTCTATATTTTTCAGTTCCACCTGCAACTGGTATTCACAAAGTAGGCATGCCAGAAACATACAGGTAGTAATGATTTTTTAAAGTACCACTTAATGCTGAGCTGCCATAGAACTGTCCACTAACGTTAAGAACTATGCTGAAGGTTACTAAATAATTTCCATCAGTGTGTATATATAGGAGAAGTGGCTTTTCCCCAGTGAGCATTAATCTGCATTCATTAATACTCAGTTTTGGCTGCTGTTTATAGCTCCTAATCTCTCAGTGGTGTATAGTCCTATAAACAGGATTCCAACAAGATAGACAGCAGTAATACTCTGAATACCAGATAAGTGAAAGTGCAAGAAGTTGAGCTTGAACAGATTTACCTGGAAAGGTATGAATATGTAAGTGTAACCAAAAATTAAATACTGTCCCTGTAATTTAGGTTCCTCAAACAAAATGTAATGTATGTTTAGCTGAGATGGGGAACGCCTACATGCATTGCATTGATTTTATGTATTTGCTCTGCTGGAGCAGAAAGCTGCTCTCTGAGGCATTTGGAAATCAGAAGCTACATCAGAGATTTTGCATCCTTGGCAAAAATGTGGACTGCACTGCATTATTTATTTTTTTATTTATTTGTTTTCCTCTTTACATAGGCCAAAACTTGTTGGAAAAAGACTTAAGGAATCAGTTACATAGAGGCTTTCTTGTGACTGTGTTGAGTCTGATTTTCTAGTAGCACTATGATCATGCAAAATCAAGGTCTATTGTTAAGTACAATCAAACATAGCCCTGTTTGTGTTGTTCAAATACTTTTGAGCCTTGTAGTTTTAAGGAGTCCGTTCCAAATTCACTTATTTCCAAACAATTCTCCTTTGTAGAGTCTCAACTTTCTTAGACTAATACTTAGAAAGTGCTTAAACGATTCACATACTTGACATCAGCCTGCCTATTCTGACTTAATTTTATTTCTGCTTCATTCAGAAAGTTTTGTGCATCTTGTAAGATCCCAAGCACTTTAAATAATTTCTGAAGTGCCTCCTTTCAGGTGGTTGTAGAGGGCAACGAGGTCCCCCCTCAGTTTCCTCCTCTCCAAACTAAAGCTGCCCAGCTCCCTCAGTCTCTCATACAACTTGCTCTCTAAACCCCTCAAGAGCTTGGTAGCTCTCCTCTGGACACACTCCAGCATCTCAGCAATTTCCTGTAATAATGGGCCAAGAACTGAACACAGTACTCAAGATGAGGCCTCACAAGGGCTGAGTACAAGGGCATGGGAACTTCCCTTCTCCTGCTGACCACACTCTTACTGATCCAGGCCAGGATCCTGTTGGCTTTCTTGGCCACCTGGGCACAACTGCTGGCTCATATGAAGCCAGCTGTCTGCCAGCACCCCCAGGTTCTTTCCTGCTCAGCAGCTTTCGAGCCACTCATCCCCAAACCTGTAGCCTTGCCTGGGGTTGTTGTGACCAAAATGCAGGACCTGGCACTTGGCCTTATTGTCCCTCATACAACTGGTCTCAGCCCATCGATCCAACCTGTCCCAGCTTCCTGCCTTTGGACAGATCAACACTCCCACACAGTTTGGTGTCATCTGCAAACTGACGGAGGGTGCTCTCAATCCCCACATCCAGGTCATCAATCAAAACATCAAACACAACTGGCCCCAAAACTGAACCCTGAGGGACACCGCTTGTGACCAGTCACCAGCTAGATCTCACCCCATTAATCACGGCTCTCTGGGAACGGCCAGCCAGCCAGTTTTTAACCCAATGAAGGGTACCTTTATCTCTACCATGATTCGCCAGTTTCTCCAGAAGAGTGTTGTGGGAGACTGTGTCAATAGCCTTCCCAAAGTGCAAGTAGACAACCTCCACAGCCTTCCCCCAACCAAAAGGCCACTCACATGGCCATAGAAAGAGATCAGGTTCATTAAACAAGATCTCCCTTTCATAAACCCATGCTGCCTGGCCCTGACCCCTTGGCTGCTCTGAATTTGCCATGAGAGCTCACTCAAGATATCTGACTAGGAATTCAACATTCAGCTGCTTACAGCTAAGAGGAGCTGTCTGGAGAAACTGCCTTCTACAGATTTGCAAACCGAAATTAAAACACTTAAAAGGCAAATCTGATCTTCAGGAAAAGAAACCAGTGTTAAAATGGAATGATGTTTGAACACATCTGTCTGCAGAGCTCATGAAACAATGGCTCTGAGTTTCCCATCCAGTTCTGTGTGGGGTTTATTTTCAAATTTATGTGTGATCACTTTAAAAATGCTAGTGTTTTATTGTAAAATAGAAAATTCAAACTGCACCTGCAGTTTCCCAGCTAGATAATCACCAGCTGTAGAATACAGAAACAGTTTCTTTGGCCAGCCAGAGAAAATGTGATTGAATGTGTTTTCTTGGCCCAACCACTCACATTTTTCAGTGATGCCCTTTCAGATCAGGGACAGAGATGTGACCTTTCGCAGGTAGTTGTGGGTTCCTTGTTGGTCATATACTTTTGAAGTACCTATTACATCATTCCGAATTTATGTACCCTTTCTTGGAAACTACAAGTTGAATAAAGACTCAAAATAAAACTGGCCTCTTTTGTCTCATAGTTCAGCATGCAAACTAGCTGCTGGCTAACTACAATGAGCTTCATCAGAGAGAAGTGTGACTGGAGTTTGTAAGGCTGTACTGTCCATCAGAAACAATTCCAAGATAGAAGAATAGAACAATTCCATAGCTGAAGATACAGCAGATCTTTTTATGTTAGTGGTTCATATCTAGGGCTTGTAAACAATACATTACCCTCCATCACAAATAGAGGTGGTCCTACCTGCTAGCTGGTGGAGCTGACTCAAGTTAATAGACAGTGAAATTGTACAGCCTTAGCAGAAAGGATCTAGACAGCAAAATGTTCATGAAGCACTGAACAGCTTTGAAGATTTTACTGTGTGAACTGGTTATGATCTGATGACTGGCATTGTTACTGTGACTCTAGCCCTGACATTGTCGTGGGGACAGAAAAGCCTTTGTGTAATTCCATCAGAGCAGCTTATTGAATATAGTGTGATCAAAAGAGGTGTTGGCCAACAAACTAAACCATAAGCTGCTTCAGGAAGCCAACTGTATTGCTTTTTCAACTTGCACAAACGTGCAGGGCAGCCCCACTGTTTGCAGTGGCTCTGTTTCGCTTGGAGATTGACAACTGCTCATCTGAACATGGAAGGGACTGCCACAAACTTTCAGTGGATTTAGAGGTTTGGGGGACATGAAGCTATATCCTGGTTTAGTTAAGACACAGACATAAATGCAGGAGTGCAAAAGGATGTCCATGTTCAAAGTATAATTGAAAAAATTACCAAAAAGCATTGTATTAGGCAAAAGGCCATACTTAAAGATTTCATATTTTTTGTGTCCAGGCTGTGACAAGACACTGAATTTCCAGCAGGAATAATTCCTTTGATGATTGTATTGCTTAGAGGGTTAGTTAAAGAATAAGCATTATTATGTCTGCGTTCATAATTAACCAAGACTTGCCAGTAAGCCATTAAATGTCAAAGTAAGAAACTCTGTCAGTTTAAAGAGATACCAATTTGCCTTTTTGAAGAATTTCTTTATTAAAAAAAAAGTGATTGCAATGTTACAGGGTAAACAATATAATATTACAAAAAGCAATAATCTTTTTTGCAAATGAAAAGAAATAAAATGTTTATTTTTTTAACTTGCACTTTGGAATTGCATTAATATAAATAATAAATTTTCACCAGAAGCTAAAATAGTTTGTACATTAAGAGCTGAGCGAGAACCTCCTTACATGTGAAACTATCAGAAAACTCCTTAATTCTAAGTGAAGAAATGGTTTTTTAATTGAGGCCGACATTATTTGGCCATTGGATGACAAGAAAAAGCCAGAGTTGCTCTGAACATCAGCATCACCTGCCTAGGAGCCTGTAAGAATTGCTTGGGTTGCACAAAGCTGGTCCTGAGCCCTTAAGGCTGACATTGACTACCTAAACAAGCAGCAGCTCACTGAAGTTCCAGAATTGCTAATGCTTTTTTGTCTCTTTACTGCTTGATCCTTCAATATACACAGGCACAAGAGCCCAAAGTTTCTATTTAGCTAAAGCAAAAGAAGGAAGTTTATGAGGGTCCCTTTCAACCTGAAAAGTATTCTCTGACTGTATGGAAAAAAAGGTGAAAATTTAGAGTAATTCTGTGAAGAGGAAAAACTATTACAGGAACTTAGCATATCTTCTCCTACTCCTACCCACCAGCAATACCTTCTGCAATAAACAAAAAAAAACCCTGGCAGATAACTGCTGACATAAAAGAAAGGCTAAAGAAAGGTTAAAGAAAGATCTGTAGTTGGATTTGAGAGAGAATACGTAAGTGAGAATGGCTCTTTGGAGACTATGTGTTCATTCACTGGCAGGACAGTACAAATCTTATAAGTGAATTAGTTGTGACAGCTTAATATAGTAAAGTGAGTTGTTCAATATTTGTTGATGCCTTCCAGCATGTCACTTTATTCCTGTGACTATACGTATTTTCTTACTATTTTATCATGGGGAAGAAAAATAATGGAGAACTATAAGAGGGGAGAGACAAAAGTAGTAAAAAGTAAAAGCAACTAATTTGTAAACTTTTGTGAAGTTGACTGCGCACCACGACGTGTGAAGGGGTTGTGCCGTTTTGTCATGTAAGCGTACAGAAAAACCCTTCTGCTCAAGACTGAACCTAGAATCTATTTTTAATAGTGACATTTCCTTCATTTCTTAGTATTTGCTGAAGCAGAGAGTCTCTCCGTACAGACCAGCATTGACCCTATCCAGAATATCTAGTACATAAAGGCAGTGCTGGGTCAAACCAGGAAGTCTTAGGCAGCTAAGGTTGCCATGCTCAATCTGGTTAAAATGCAGACACTCAGAGAAGACATTCCCCAATTTATTTTTTCTCCTTTTCTGTGACAGCTATAAAGCCCTTTCCTACAGGCCCCACACCAGTTCCTGTTCACCCTCCGAGCACCAAACACAGGTTTATTAAGGGCTTTTACAACCACATTAGGACAGGGTGCTCAATCCTCTGACTGAGGACTGGAGCACTGAGTCAGGCACACAGTGGAGAAATCTAGCCCCAGTTCTCTTAGCTGGAGCACTGATCCAGTGCTGGGAGATGCTGAAGTGCAAAAGGAGCTACTACTGACTGCCTCATCACTTGAAAAAGATTCTTGAAGTGGTAGAAAGATAGTGGGGGTTAGACTAGATGACCTCTAGAGATTCCTTCCAACTCAATACATTCTATGATTCTGTAACTGTCTGTCACTTAGATTGCAGTCTATATATAGATTCAGGACTACAGAAGATCAAAAAATAGTACAGGAGAAAGTACGTTGGATGTAATTAGAAGAATACATGTTTCATTATTTATATTACATTTAGCATAGTTTTTAACCCTTAATTTGAAATGTTCCTGCTCCCACTTTATGTGACTTGCTACCTATACCAAATCTGTGCTGTGTCTGGAATTCATTAGGATTGCTATGAGAGTTCTGGCTTCACTGCTCAGAAATTCATTGTCTGCAGCTTGACAAAGCTGATCAATGTTATTGACATATTTGTTAATCTACCCTTAGAAGCATTTTTTCTATGGATGAGCTTTATGGAAAACATTTTGTATCTGCTTTCGTATCTGTAATCTCATTTATCAAAAGTATTTATTTAGAACAAATACACAACAGGGACATAAAGATTTTCCTTGGCAGTCCTTCTCCAACAACACAGATCCAGATGTCAGATTGTTCCAATTCATTATTTGTGGTACAGCTGTTTTATAGCAAGGATTTCGAAACACATGTATAACTCCATAGAGTGGCCAGCAAAGTATCATTGGCACGTCCATGTGTCTGTGGAGCTGGCGACTAACATTCAGCTCACTCATCTGTGTGGAAAGCTTCTCAGTGTATGAAGAACATTTTGGTATTAATTTTAGTTTTTAAGAGATTTGAGATCAGCTCAGAGCAGAGTTTAGGGCACTAAATGGTTTTAACCATGTGAATGTAATTGTATGGTGCCTCTTGTTTTTTGGTTTGCTCATTCATTGTGGGATACAAGAATATTGTCAATGTTTTTCCTGAACACTCTATCATCATGATGTGACCCAGAATCCATGGAAAAGAATAAAAAGACCAAAGACTGTGTTCAGCTGTTCTGACAGGAAGTCTCTCAATTAAGCAATGTTCAATTTATTAATAGTATTTCAGGAAAACTTGCTCATTAAAAGAAACTACAGCATAAAAACATAGTATCTTGACTTGCTCATATTCGGTAGTTACTACTGTATTTCTACCATTTGTTTCTAAAAGGTTGGGCAGAGATTTTATTGGTGGGGAGCATTTTCCTTTGCCTCAGCTGAGTACCTCAGCTGTTAGCCAGCAGCAGCAACATGTGTTTAGAAGGGAAGCAATAAAGACTTAATTGCAGGGCAGTGTAACAGTTACAAATGCATATTCTACTGCTCTGTGTTCTTCAGAAGGATGTAATCAATTCACACTGGTTTTGAATGATGTTTCATATTGTGATCTTGTAAACAGATCTTAAAATAGCCAGTTTATACAGAAAGCTAAATCTGTATAATTAGGAGAGCTTTTATTTTTTTCCAAATTAATCCTCAAAGAAAAATGGGAGGATGGAGGTGCAGCAGGTTTGATTTTGAATCCCCTACTAAAGTAAAAAGAATGCTGTTAATTTGAGAGTAAATTTTGGTGTGTGCTTTAAGAAATATGTGCAGCCATTAACCAGCATACACAACAACTATGTGTGGTGTGGCAGAGAAGAGCGTAAAATGGTGTTTCTGTCATACTGAGTCATCATGGTTTAGTTCACAGTGACACATTGTTTTGGATTTCACTAAGCAAACATGAAAACAGTTTACAGAATTCATAATTTTCAATTTTCATTTTGTTCTATATCTTTAACTGGCCAGTTGCTTCTGTTCTACACCATGACAGCAAGGGCTGCTGAAAGCTCAAACCTTTGTGAATTGTACTGTGATCTTGGGCTTTTGAACATGCCACCAACTGAGGCTGATGATTTACCTTCTAGGGAAATAATAAACTAATATTTCATTAAAGCGTATTTTGAGAACACCTGCAAACCCCCTGCCATGGAGGTGGAATGATGATGAATCTGAAGCACATTTCTTCCTTTGGGGTTCATCTTTAAGAAGCTGGGGTTAGCAGATAAGTCATACTTAGAACACCTCAATTCCGTTATTTATAACCTTGAACTACATTGTCAAAAGAAATAAAACCCTAATATGTGTGCAAGGGAATTCATTTAGCTTAGTAAACAAAAGGAAATTTTAGATGACCCTTTAGCTGAGTAAAGTCCAAAGGAGTTAGATCCATCCCCTGCATGGCCTTTTTCCGAGACAGTCAGTGATTGTGGGCTGAGCATTGGTTAATATGGAAGAGCTTTACCCACCAGCCAAAGCGGCACAATATTGCTGTGGAATGAACTTTTGGTTGCTGAAGCATAGCTTGATATTGAATTGTGTTCCCTCTCTCCTTTGACACTTGCCAGCAAAACCTAGTACAGCTATCAAAAAGCTTATTTGCTACCTTTGAGTGTCATTTGATGTAGCAAGAGGTTCTCAACTGGATACCCCATATCAAGAAGCTTTAAGCGAGGATTCCTGCCCATGTTAAATATCATTTCTTTGCTGGGATAATTTTCATAGGTATGTTAACGACCAGAGAAAGAAGATACCTCTGTTTGAGGGATATTACAGCTTTCTGCAACATAAGTGATTGTTCTCTAGCAAATAGAAACAGAAGTATTAGGATAAAGTATACATTGTGTTTACTGAGCTCCTGAAGTTGCTTACAACACAGTGATATCACCACCCTGTGGCAGAGGGCAAGAAAAGCTGCAGAGTTTTCTAAATCTTCCACAAAACACAACTCATAGAAAGGAGAAAGGCTGTCAAGTATCTTGTCCTTTTCTGTTTCTTAAATTTTATCATGCACATGCAGCATATGGGTATAACTAATTACATTTTCTGAGCAGATGTGCAAAAGATGGATTGATGCGCCAAGGCTGGTAAATGTCCAATAAGGAGGAGACTGGTGTGCCTGCGACAGATTTTGTAAGTGAGACATTTACAGAAATGACAAACGTAAAACATTTCATTTGAATGTTATTCCTGAGGTTAAATGAAGCCCGAGTCCATTGTTAATGGGGAAAAAATGCTTAATGTGCCATCATTTCCACTGGGTTTCTAAAACTCCCATTATTTTTTGCTGTTGAAAAGGAAGGTAAATAGGAAGGAGTTTGAAAGGCAAAAACTGCCTAAACCCCTCTCACAAAAACCTAATACTAAAAAATGTTATTTTTTCAAATGTTAAAATGTTAGAACAAAGCAATAAAACCAGTGAGAACCTGTATACATCACACCCAAGTAAAATATCAAACAAAGAATTATTGAGGTTGTTACATGACGCAGTGTGTCAGAGCACGTTTGACTGAGCACTCAGACACGCTTAAATGGCACAGCAGCTAATGCTGCTCAGTGTGCCTACCCAAGGCACAACACAAGCCTTACAGATTCTATCCTTAAAAAATATACAATCCTACTGTCCTCATTCAGTATGAAGCTGGTGAGAAAAGTCACTTTGCAAAATAAACCATGTTATTTGATACTCAGATTGGCATTTTTCCTCCAGAAGTTACAGGCCTTTTGTAAATCAGTACTCCTGACTATGTAATTCCCTTTAGCCAGACCTGGGTGTTTTCCCACCTGGCTAACTACAGGGGTATTCTTTTGTTTTGTCTTGACTTTAAGCAGATTTGGAGGAATTTTGAGCACTTTATAGAGAAGGAAATAAATAGGAAGATTATGTTGTCGTTCAAAGTTATTTGTAGTTGCCTTCCTTTCCATTTTCTCCCAATAGACTCTTCATTATTATTCACACATCTCACATCTGTGTATCTATCTATCTATCTTCTCCAATTTGTAGGTGCTTTTCCTTCATAGTTAACTGTTTCTTGATTTCAAAAGCCTTTGGTTTCCTCTAACACCACGTAATATTTGTTACCTTAGGGCTAAAGCTGCATTAATAATTTCATAGAATTATTAGGGATCAGAAGGGACCTCAAAAGATCATCCAGTCCAATCCTCCACCACAGCAGGATCACCCAGACCAAATCCAGGTGGGTTCCAAACACCTCCAGAGGAGACTCCACAAACCCCCTGGGCAGCCCCCTCCAGCGCTCCATCACCCCCACTGGGTTTAGAATCACAGAATCAGTCAGGGTTAGAAGGGACCACATGATCATCCAGTTCCAACCCCCCTGCCATGGGCAAGGACACTGCACCCTAGAGCAGGCTGGCCAGAGCCTCATTCAGCCCAGTGTTAAACACCTCCAGGGACAAGGCCCCAACCACCTCCCTGGGCAACCAGTTCCAGGCTCTTCCCACTCTTATGGTGAATGGCTCATTCTGATTTACTTGAAATATTCATTATTTCAAATGTCTTTCTGATTAATTTTTGCTAATGTATCCTAACTTGCGTATTGTTCACTGGTGCAACCCAAACCCAACTGGCAAATACCCAACTTTAATTCAACTGTCTTCCGATCCCCTGATCTTCTCATCCAGTATCTTTAGTGCACCTGCTGCAAATGTCTCCACTTGAAACTGGCTTCAAGGAAATACTCAAAAGTATTCAACTCAGAAGTATTTCAAGATCAGAAGTCTCTGAAATTGATACTTCGACTTGCAGTAGGTTATTTACCACTGCTCAAATAGCTGTGGTATGTCCTATGGGTACAAACTACTCATATTTGTAGCAGGAGCAAGTAGCCACCACAAACTGAGGGACAGGTCCCAGAAAAGTGTCACCTATAAAATGCTGCAAAGCTGTTTACAAAATACTGTTGGATATAACATTAGTTCCCAATGATATTCCTCTTGCAGTAACGAGGCTGTTTTAATTGCTAATTAAAAGTTAAATCACTCACTGCTTACTATTCCCAATTTAGCACTAAATTAAGTGATATAATTGCTGCTGAAGTCCCTGAAACAACTGGAAGAGGGGTGAGGGACAATCTTTCAAAACATCAAGGCTCAGTGTCTGCTCATGCCAATTTCCCACCTCCTCCTTTTGTTAGCGATGCTGAGTGGGGTGTGCTGACCCTCAGGGTCACCTTCTCTTGAATCAAGAACTGGAAGTTAAGTCAGCATGGCTCTCTGCTGTATTATGCAAGAGCTGCCAGATGTACCTGTGCTCTGCAGAGGCTCTGGGAGTGTGTCCAGGGCAGCAGGGAGTGACACACAGCAAGGGACAAACAGCATGTATCAGATGGAGATGTGCTTGGAAGAAAACAGAGAAGGTGCTCTGCTACATACCAAAGCAAACAAGTTGGATTGATTTGGAAGACTGTAAGAAAAACAAAGACAAGTTTTCCTCCTGAATTTCTAATAAAACCTTGGTACATAGAAATACGAAGTAGAAAATTGGCACTAAGTAGTCTGTAAATGACTGACTGTAGAGGCTGTGACTTTTTGGAGTTGTGTCACCTTTTTTCTGTTGGGCTGAGCTGTCGCCCACTGCAGCCAGATTTCACGGAAGAATGTGTATCCTGGAATCATTACTTCTTGTTTTTCTGTCTGACCTCTGGAGTTGTTTTTTTATAAACTAGAAATTGTCAGAATCTGATTCACATTCAGTGCTACTGACAGTGCGAATGATCAGAAGAATTCACTTAACAAATATGGATGATAAAATAAAATGTCACATTTTATTACATACTTTTGTTCCATCTGTCTGAACAATTTTAAATGCCAGATTTAAAGAACTGCCATCAGGACACATCTTTGGGGGTGTTCGCACATGACTGCACTGGTTTTTAGCATTTCCTTGCTCATAAGAGGCTATTTTGGTGGCAAAGTAAACTCCTGGGAGGAGGCAAGAGCACATGTTAGCAGTGGGACACACCTGTGTTCCCGCCCCTGTGCCAGCAACAAGGGAGAGCATAGGAAATCACCACCTTACAGTTTTCCCCGCTCACACTAAGGATTCCTGTATTGCCCTAGCAGGGAACCTTCATCATTTCCATGCAGCTTTTAAAGGTCATCATTACCTCTATGCTGCTTGCCAACAAAAGATGACCATCTCAGATACTGTGGGCTAGGGCTATTGGTGTCATTCACAGCATTTCTCTTAAGTACCAAATATCTGGGCTTGTGTTTCCACTGGTGAGGCAGAGCAATGCTGACAGTAGTTAGGTAGCAGGTTGTGGTGATTTTTTTTGCTCAGGTGAAGCTTCCCCCCAGACTACTTCTATTATGTTGTGGTCCTTTTTGGGGACCTACCTTGGCTGCTAAGGCTCTATGACCAGCTGGACATGCCAAACCCACCTCATCCTCCTCACCAGGGAGGGAAGCAAAACCATATCCCCTACTTTCTGTGCCAGCTCAGTGACACTCTGGCCCTGATGAACAGAACTGGTGCTGCACAGAGAGAAGAGGCTTCTTCTCTTTGTAAAATCAGACCGGCTTTTAGAGTGGGTCAGTAATACTCTACAGGACGACCTGCTCTTGCCCTAGTATTAGCACAAGGTACGAACCAAAGAGCTGCCAGAAGTATGCTTCTTGTTACCTCCATCCTATGAAAAAGAATTTTCATTCTATGCTTCACCCTTTAGTGTTGTTGTGGTTTAACCCCAGCCAGCAACTAAGTACTTGCACCGCTGCTTGCAGGGCTTGTCTTCTGCTGATTCAGGTGGTTCCTGCTATAGCACTTCCTGGAACATGCATCTCAGATCCTGGCTTATGAAAACTTAAAGATATTTCTATTACAATCTGCAACCTGGTGCCTTTTGACCAAACCATCTGATTTAGCACTGCAACGAACTCCCACCTTGTCGCTGCCCTAACTTGGACCTATCCACCGACTACAGTCCATTAGGTGTGTATGTGCTCTAAGTGTAATTTTACACATAGACTTATCCACAATCACTTTGAGGTGCATCTGGTCCAGCATGGCCTTCTCCATAGGCCACAGTGCCTTACTGCTCATTGTGAGGAATTTCTTCCTGAGATCTAATGCAAACCTTTAGTTTGAAAACATTTCCCCTTGTTCTATCACTAGATCCTCCTGTAAAAAGTCCCTCTCCAGCTTTCCTCTAGCCCCCAACAGGTACTGGAAGGCTGCTACAAGGTCCCACGTGAGCCTTCTCCAGGCTGAACGTCCCCAATTCCCTCAGTGTATGGATGTACTTGCTCTCAAGTGGACATATCCATAGGTCAGTATTCCCTTTGACTCAAGTTCACACTGAAGTTACAGCCTATTCAATACAGCAGCACAGAAGCTGCAGCAATGCCCTGACCATCTGCCAGACCAGGCATATTGCTACTGCTGTTATCAAATTATTGCCAGGAACAGCAGAGTAAGGTGACAGGCAACATAGCAGCTCACAAGCAGAAATGGCAAAAGGCAGCCACTACTGAGTGGCTATTAGTACAGAGTAAAGCAAGTGAGCCCCATGGCAAGCACACAAGCCTGTCAGCAATAGACAGCAATAAACAGCAATAACAGCTTTAAATTTGATCTAGCATGCTCCAGTCAAGTCTGTCATTATCTCCACAGTAGGTGCCAGAACCAACTGCCATAGTTTAGCCTCAGCTAGCAACTAAGCACCACACAGTCACTTGTTCACTCCTTTCTGGTGGGACAGGGGAGAGAATCACAGCAAAAGTGAGAAAACAACTCAAGGATTGAGATAAAGACAGTTTAATGGGTAACACAAAAACTGTACGCAAAGCCCAACACAGGGTTCATTCCCCACTTCTCCTCAGCAGGTGCTGAGCCATCCCCAGGAAAGCTGGGCTCCACCACAGGTAACAGTTACTTGGGAAGACAGACTCCATCACTCCAAGCATGCCCCTCTTCCTCATTCTTCTCCGACAGCCTAGCTTTATTTACTGAGCATGATGTCATTTGGTGTGGAATTGGAACATTCCTTTGGTCAGTTGAGGTCGCCCGACCCAGCTGTTCCCCCTCCCAGTTTTTGGGCACACTTGGTCTGCTTTCTGATGGGGAGATGTGAGGGGCAGAAAAGGTCTCTACTCTGTAAGCCCTGCTTAGCCGTAACTGAAACATCCCTGTGTTACCAACCCTGTTTTCAGCACAAATCCAAAGCAGCCCATTGTGAAGAAAATGAACATGATCCCAGCCAGAACAAGCACAGCTGTACTGTTTCTATTCCCTTTGAGGAGATGTCCTCTCATCAAAGCATGTTTAAAACCCAGACATCTTGAGGGCTGCTGAACAGCTAGACAGTCCCTCCACAAGCACACAAGATTTTCAGATGGGGAGGCTTTAAAAGGTGCAAAGCAGTTCACAGATCCTTAGCACTTACTGGAAGATTCCACTCTTGTATCACAAATTACCAGCAACTTGGAAATGTAGGACAGAAGTCTTGATGTAGCCTTTCATGGAAACTCCAATTGCATTTCAAAGGTGAAATTTGCACTTCTTTTCAAGTGTTCACCATTTCTTGCTTTTACAAATTTTGTGTTATTTCAGTTCAATGTAGGAATGCTTGGATATAGGCAAAAGAGTGAAGGTGCAACTGAAGCCATTTAATTCCTCCTGGACCTTGGTTTTCTGTATTGAATACATTAGACTTGGGCTTCACAACAGCTAGAAGTTAAATTTTCATATCAATTTCTGTGAACTGGAAAACAAGAAGGTAAATTTCTTTGGCTGCCTTCAAGGGACCTAATGTCTTTTTCAACCTTTCCTTTAAAAGCTGGCTGTACAATGGAATTGGGCAGAGGAAGAGATGCCAAGAATTGTTCAAGTTAAGGCTCATTTTAAAAGTTACCAGGAAATAAAGTACTTGAGCCAAATACACCACATGTTTTAACGACCACTGAGTATGGTTTTGCTGAAAGTGAATTGAACAACTACTCCATCTTCCCATATGAAATTTTTGAGAAGACAATGGATTTTCTTCCCTGGCTAATCGATCTTCATGCCTGATCCCTGCAATAATACCAACACCAGGGCCCTTGTTCCTGAAATATCTATGTTGTAAGGGGAGGTAACTCAAGTATTGGGATTTGAACATGAAAACTCTGCTCACTCCAGGCTATTACTTTTGCACTGTGCCAGTGAGCAAAGTATGGATTAGACTCAAAAGAAATACCTCCTACTGTGCTCATGCCTCAGGGAGGATTTAGATCAGACCGATTGTTCCATTAAGCTTCCAATCTGGTGAGAAGTCACACTAGTAATTTGCATCTTCATAAAAGAATTAGCAGAGCTGTTGCTTTGAAGTTCAATTATCCATGTGCATGTTTAAAGTAGAATATTGAAAATGCATTGTGCTGTTTGCACAGCTGCAGAAATAAATACAAGGGATGTTTGCAGGTTTGCTACTGGGCTTTACATGCAGCCTGGGAAACACGGCTATTGTGAAGTCTGCAGAAGATCTAAACCCAAGGGCTGGCATTGAGGAAGAAGTGAAGTTCTAATGAAAGTTTATAACTTCACTTGTGGACACAATGAGGATAAATAGAACAGGCCACTTAAGTGCTTACATTATGAGGTGCCAGCTGGAGCTCTATAGTTTAGGCTCAATAGAGCTTTGAATTTAAATCAGGGGTTCAACTCCATGTTTTATGTGGATTATGTAGTCGCCTTTTTTCCCCTCAACTTGACATTTACAGTTTTTGCTTTTTGAGTACATGATGGATTTCCTACTAAGTAGAAAACAAATCAACCAGTTAAGTGCTAAACTGGGAAATAAACCCCTTGTGAAACTAATCTTGCTCAGAATACTACTGATCCTTTCACATTGTTATCATTGTTAAACCTCTGTAGGAATACATTAAAAATAGCTTAAAAAGCCTATGAAAATAATTAATCAATGCTTATGCAATTGCTATGATCAACAGCTCATTTATTACACAGGCATTATTATAGTGTCAAGGCTCACAGACCTCATCATCTCTCCTTGCCAGTACAGCCATTCATTGTCACCGTACTCCAGGTTTCCATGCTGCAGTACTCCAACTCTGAGAAGGGCAACAGACCACTTGAACAGACATGTTGGCCCAGCCACTATGGCACTCACACCTTGAAGATCTCCTACCACTTTCTATCTGCTCAGGCATGACCAACTCTGCCAGACTCTGCTGTAACTCCTTGCATTGGTGCAGACCTGCATCCAGATGTGCTCACCAGAGGGCTAGGGTGGGAAAGTGGTTGGTAGTTTGCACTTGAAAGCCTCTTTCTATAAACCTGCCTCAGCTCTCCAAGTGGGGACACTTTGTGCTCCAGTCAGGGCAGAGTGCCAGGGAAAGCCGAGAGCTGCAATTCCCAGCTGGTGTGTCCCCAGGCACCACCTGACTGATCTGAGATCCTTCGCAAAAGCATCTAGAAAATATACTGATACTGGCCTGGGCACCCCCAGTGGAATGGAGCTTTAGAGAAGCCACAGAGACTGGATTATCCAGTATGTAACAGTATATCCTGGGAGAAAATTTAGTATTATACAATTTGGTCCAGGTAAGCCTAGGTTACTGCTGTCTGTGCAAGGCACTTGATATATGTATTACTTCATCTTTACATACTGACACACTAATTCATGGACCACTCTGCTCCTTGCTGACACCATGCCACACTTTGGCTGCTGGTCACTTTGCAGACAACAGGAGGGATCACTGCAAAAGAGACAGGCACAATACATAGTAATTACCTGTGAGTGAGAGTTTTATGTGTATTGCTAGTGACTAATCAAAGCTTCAGCTTGGCATCTGAGGATCATCTTTTTGCATTTATTAGCTGTCTCTCTCTTAATCAGAGTAACATCTTAACATCAAGGATTCTGCAGCCTATGGCATTTGTTATGGGAATGTAGATTGTTAAAAAGCTAAGAGAAACAGACCCGATCACAGGAAAACAAAAATAGTACAGCTCTGATACTGTCAAAATTAAATAACTACCTTTGAACACACTACATTTCCTATAGCAAAGATAATTACAAAAGCAAATACAAGTGAGGAAGGGTTTTGAAATGCAGTAACTAACTAAGGAAAACTCCTGTGTGAAAATCCAGGGCATTTTGTACAATTTCATGCATTGATGAATCTTTGCCAAAAGGAACATAATTCCTTAGCTTACAGCTGTACATGTAATTAGCAACATCAAAATGATAAACCAATGGAATTCAATATCATCCTCTTGGCAAACTACTTTTTATACAGTATTACAGAGTTTATACAATATTACAGAGAGATACACTCGGTTCACACATAGTGTGTTCAGACAGCTGTATCTTTCCAAATGTAAAACCTCAGTAGAAGAGATAACATATTTATTTTATTGCAATTATACCAATCTTCCTCAAACTAAGTTTGGCATTAATCAGATTTCCTGCAATTTATTATTTCCCTGTATGAATTATTGGAAAAGCATCAGATTCTGTGCATTCAAAACCCCTGAGTGAACTGCAGATCAATAAATCAATAAAAACTGATTCAATCTCTTTCTACATCATATGCTGCTCCAAAATCACTGCAAAAGATATTAAGATGACAGCTAAACTGCTAAATACCTCTGGCCTTGAAAATATGTTTTCACTAACTATGCCACAGTCTTCATATGTTTATTTTATATCTTGTAATCTCTAGAGTTGTTTATTGTCTCTCAGTGTGTAGCACTGCAACAAATAACACATTTTTATCATAATTTCTTTAATAGTCAATACTGTTCACACACCTATTGAAAAAGAAGTTTTCCACAGCATTAGTACTGGAAGAAATTTTGTCTGCTAAATAAAATAAATCTTAAGAACCAGCAATGCTAAACAAAAGTTATAAGTTCAAATTAATTAAAAAAAAATCCATGTCAAACCTGCAGAGCACTCCCACACTTATTGCAGTAGACAAAGTTGGTTTAGCAACATACAGAAAGGATCAATAGATTAAAGAATGAGATACTAAAGAAATATATCAGATAAAGTCTATATCCAGCTTCTTTACAGGTTCATTCCTGACCTGTCATATTTAACATAATGTTTTCCTATCATTATTTATTTAATGAACAATTGGAACTATTTTCTAAACAGAAATTAACAGGGGGTTAGAGAAACTGTATCTCGTCTACTCTAGCAGTTGCATATGTCAAGGGGAAGGTTACTGACACAACATGGGAATGACTCCAACATCCACTCTTTATGCCCTGCTATGATCTGTGAAGAAATGGGGGTTACTTTCTTCTTCCAAATTACTAGCAATAGGACAAGAGGAAACAGTCTCAAGTTGTGTGAGAGGAGGTTTAGACTGGACATTAGGAAAAACTTCTTCACTGAAAGAGTGGTCAACAGACTGCCCAGGGAGGTGATGGAATTGCTGTCCCTGGAGGTGTTTAAAACACTGTGTAGAACTGGTACTTGAAAACAAAGTTTTGTGGGCATGGTGGCACTGGGGTGACACTTGGCCACGACGATCTTGGAGGTCTCTTCCTATCTTAATTATTCTACAACTTATAACTTTTCCTTACCTGTTTCTGATTTACATGCTATTTGCTAGCTGTACAAATTACAGCCATGTTAAAGTGAGGTTTCACCTTGTACTTTATCACTAACCAAAGCCACTTCAAGAAAACAACCTAACCCAAGGGACTGTCTTTACAAAGTGTTTGTATAATTTTTTAGCCAGGCAACAAGGGGAAATGGTGCTACATTACTGATTTGCTCACTTCCAATCTGAATAGTTAAATCATAAGTACTAAACATCTTTATTATATCACTTGTAGTAAATCACTGCTGAGAAAGAATTTGTATATACAGAATGGAGCATCTGGCCCAACCTGCGGTCCCTCGTGGGTATCAGCACTAGGTTTATCACAAGAGATTAGGTAAGCACAAATATTAAATAATCCTGTAAAAGAAGTCGTCTCTTCAGGACTAAGATTGCTTCCTTAGCCTAGTGGTTTAATTATACTGTAAATAGTTGAAAAGCCATCTACAATAACCATGACCATTTCTGTCATCTACACCTCCAGTTCATTTTTCTGACTCGTTATTAAGCTCTTAACTTCAGCAAAGCTCTATGGTAATAGATGTCTGGAATTAATTTTAAAAGTAATGAGTTTTATGCTTGTCTCACAATAAAAAATCCAATATACACATGGCAACATCTGCTAAAGAGCCACGATTCCTCCTTTCCTCACTTGCTTACTTTCACCATGGTCTCTTTCACTTGTTGCCACACCAAACTAAATTCAGGCTTCCTTTTGGAAGAAAATATCTACTTTGCAGACTATTTGTTTCTCTCAATATTGTTCCATTTCTTTGATAAAAATATAACCTGTTTTCTCAGTGAAATGTTTTCATTCTGTTTTGTTGAATCCAAAGACCCTAACGAGGATGGCTTTTTTTTTTTATATTGCCTCATTTGTTGAGCAAGGCATATACATTGAGACAGGTAATACGACAGTCATGTTACAGCTGTGAAACACAGCATGGTGCTGTTAAAAGCTTGGCTTTATCACTGGGGATTTCCAGTGGCTGCAAACTTGCTTCAACACAGTCCTGAGCTGTTTGCAGTTAGGCCAAGTGTCAGTGTCTGCTGTGCCAAGCCACATGATAAAACGTCTGACATACTTGACTACTCATTTATCAGAAACCAGAGACATAGAAGATGAGGAAAAAAACATCTCAACAGTATTCTTTAAACTGTTTGAGGGAAATGCAGTCATTAGAAAGCAGGAACAGTGCTAAGCCCTTCACAGTGTGCATAACATCAACCCTGAGTGAGAAAAACACCAGGGAGCAAAGGCATTTGTCCTGAAACGCACACAAACAGGAATGGCAGCTATAAAGAACCCTGGTTCCAAATGAAAAGGGTGAACTTCAACATGCAGTTCCTTCAGAAAATCTACTGAACCATTCCTCTTCCCGACAGAATGTGACTTCTGCAATACAGTGTTTCAGGTCTTCTCGATAAGATGTCTAATGAACATTGTGGGGGCCACATTTCCTTCTGAAACAGTAATTCTTCCTTCAGAAGTGCCAATGCCAGGACTGCTCCAAGGCCTGAGGAGCAGCTGGACAGTGTTCTTTGAACAATACTCTTTGCACTGCTGTGGCAGGGCAAAGGGACAGCTGGATGGATGACAGCAGGAGGGAAGGCAAGGCAGAGGAAAATCACTAGGGTGGAAATATTAGTGCTGTTAAGGTCATTTTGCGCTTTTGAGAAGGGAAAAGTCTGTTGTAATACGCACTGGCACACAAGGTGCACTGTGAGTAGTAGTTACGAGTATACGCAGTACTCAGAAGTGTCAGCAATAACCATTACATTAAATACTGAGTAATATGTTGGAAATAGCTGTAAATGTGTGCACAGTGACTAAATGTGTAAGGATAATTTCCCCATCTCATTTCTGGCACATAAAGTTCTTCTACTCCCAGCCCCCTTTAAAAGTGAATTTTGCTTTCTAGCGCTTGTAGACAAAAAGGTAAAATGAAGGAAAAGGAATTTTTCAGTTGGCAACAATTTGGTACCAGAGAGAATTTATTGACCCTAAGTCAATAAAAACAAAACCTCCACATGCTCCGTTTAGTTCTTCACCAAGCAGGATGCTTCAGGCAGGTGATGTGTGAAGAAAAACTATGTCGTTTTATTGGATGTTATTATCTATAAACTACTAGGTAGGCCCTGAGGTGTTCTGAATAACCTGTAAAAGGAAAATGCATCTGCACTAAAGAGTGTGAAAAACATAATTCTTTGCTTATTTACTACTAAGAAGTATTTTAAATGTCATTTTTATTTCCAAGCGATTTTAGACTGCAAATGTACAATGAGGCATTATAGCAGCCACAGACAACATTAAGAGAACTGAGGGGCAAGTACACTTTGGAGCACTGCAGTGAATCATCAGAGTACTGGAGAACTGTTCTTCCATTATTTTGAACGTGTACACACTACCAAATAAAATACAAATATTGCATATTAGTGATATATTACAACACAGTGGGTCGCTTGCACAGAAGACAGAAAAGGACAGCCAGAATGACTGATTATATCCTGTCATTAAAATGCTTCAATAAAGTTTATAGAGTTTAATTTGCTACCTGAAAAAATGACAAAAATGAGGTACAGATATAGGATCTGCCCCTTCTCAGAAGGAAATTTGTTATATTAATTGCATTACAAAAGATGCTTGGCTTTTGCGTGATTTGGTTTTTTATAGTTTAATCATTGTAGCCTTCTCTGAATTAAATAAAATGTTTGATTGCTTGGACAATGATGCACAAATTACCATGAATACATTATAAAGTATTTTAAATAAAATCCTGCTGGATTCATTTTTGAATGAATGGTGGTGAGTGCTGTAAAATTTTGCTTTGAAACCAAGTACTGAACATCAGAGAAATAGTCTCATGCTTAAATGCAAGCACAAAGATTTTTCTCTGACATGGGAGTACTATTCTGCAGTGGAATGATAGAAATGCCATAATATGTCATAAACACAATTTAATACTTTTTTCCATTAGGAGACTGCTTGCAGGCACAAAGAGTAATTTATTAAAGCACAACCATTGGTGCTTTCACAGTTAATGCCTGATAGCATTTTCATTTGAAATTAGTGTTTTCCTTGGTTTGTAACTTGATAAATTTCTCTGGACGAAAACATGGTTCTCAAGAACTAATGGTAAAAAACTCATTTAATCAAATTACACTTAGGTAAGTATTTTTTAAATAGTGGAAAGATATTTTCCATGACTGAACCCGTATGGCATGTAACAATCACTGAAGATGAATGAGGGAACAGGAGAATGGTCAAAATCCAACTTACGCTCTAGAGCAGATTAAATCATTCTTTTTCAGCAGTATGATGAGAGTTACCAATCTGACCCTGAATATCATGATCCCTGCATGTAGGAGCCATTGCTTTATTTCACCACTAAGAAAACTTACTTCAACTGGGAAAATAGGAATGATTATCCATGCAGAAATGTGAGGACCATTAAAGCACAAAGGGCATCCTCCAGTGTCTCCTCTCAGATGCCTGCTCACTATAGGATGAGTCACCCACTTTCACTTCCCAGTGACTTACCCATGTTTCCACATATAACCAATGTTAAAAAAACAACCCCTCCAGCCCTCAGCCTACACACCAAACACAAAATCGGCTAGCTCCAAAAGAGGTTCATCTCAACTGCAAGTTCGGATGCAAATTTGCCAATACCTTACCTTGTGTTGTTTTCTTTCAAGTTTATTTAAAGACAATTGGGGCAGAAATATTACTATATAACACATACTAAGTGCATGATGGCTGATTTCTTGACTTGAACTTTGCACACCTCTTTCCTCCTGCCCTGTAAGCATGGGAAATTTTTACACACACAGTAGAAGCAAAATGAAGCTTTCTTTGCTTCACAAGCAATATTCCAACATGAGGCTTAATAGACATTAAAAATTCAGAAGCTATGATTTCAAGAAAGGGCTCTTCAGAATCCACAAATCTGCCACTTAAAATTCTCAGATGAATAGCACAGACCGTGCTTTACAAAAGTACCCAAAATTTAAATTTAAAACTCCCACTGCAAGCTAATGCATTTGGCATTTTATTTCTACAGACTTTTGAGCAAATCCCTCAGCTATGGTATATAAGTACATTTTCTTGGTCCAAAGAAATTCCTTCCTGTAGAGACTATTTTGTGCCTAACAGTGTTGGCCAGGACAAATGCCCCAGAAGGAAGAAGTAAGACCACTCCATGGGGGAGAACTTCTTGCCATGACCATGCTTAGGATGCACACTAGAAGGATGAACTCATGATCTGTTTCTTCCACCACCCTGCTGGAATGAGGTATAATCTCTGCTTTTATGCTTTTCATTCCTGGGAAACTTTCCAGGCTAATCTGTTCTGCACGCCCCTGCTAAGTCAGTGATGAGGCACTTACTGCTTTCAGTCCCTGCTGGCTGTGTCCAATGAACTCATCAAGAGCTTGAGACAAATCCAAATTCTCAAGTTGAGCTCCTCAAAATGTCTGGAAGCCCTTTGCTGTCTATCCCACAGTAATATATTGCCACAGCTCAGCATCCTATGCAATCACATTTCTCTGTAGAGAGCCAAAAAGCTAAGACTTTCAAGCTGACCCTTCTAGGGGGTCACCAGCTCATAACTGCCAGGACATCAAGCCCAAATTCAAACATTCAGCCTAATATTAGATTGCTTCCTGCAAACACAGGCACTTTAATGTAGATAGAGGCAGTTAATACCTTTAAAAGAATACTAACATCTGAAAGTTTAAGTTTATTTGAAAACTTAGGCTGAAGGACATAGAAAAGTCAAATTGCTACCAATAGTTTAGAAAAACACAAGCGAGCTGTAGCTTTACTTACAAAATTCTACTAGCACCTGCTCAGCCCCAAGTACAAGATTATGGTAATCAAAAAGAGATACATCAGTGTAAAAGTAGCTATCAAATAAAGTTATATGCTTTGAGAACACACATAACTTCTAATAAGCATTCAGAGAACATCTTAGAATTTAAAAAATACTAACCACTCCATACAATGCAGAAAATAGAATGTGACTTTTCTGTGTGGAATCACTATCAAAGCACAGGCGAATAGTTCTTGTACTCAGTGTTTTTCAGACTGAATGTCTTGCTTAAAATATAATTTTCATATTTCCAACTCCACACTCCCCATCCCTCCCCTTATATTTCACACTGTACAATAATATGTTTTATGTATTTCTTTCACTATCCTTCAGTTTATTCTATTTTCTATAGTAAGTGAGATACCAAGATGTGACAAATCTCTCTCCACCAGTCTCTGCCACTTCAACCCAACCCTGAAAAAGCACTGCTAAGTAGGGTACAGAATGTGCAAATATGAACCCTAGTAAAGTACTAAATGTCTTTCAAAATTATTTTATGGCTCTCCTTGCCCACAGATGGAACCTTAAGATATTTATCCACATGTTTCTCTTTCATAGTTCATGAAAGTATTTCCAAAGAGGGTAAACATGAAGCAAACAGGATAAATATGAGGCAAATTTCACTGGTTCAAAAACCAGTCTGGACATAGTTTTTTCATCTTGTAAAAATCATAAACCTTGGTAACAACAATGCCTAAGCTAGCAAGCACAGCCACTGTCCAGCACTGCACTCCTGGTTATTGAGAGCCTGCCCCCAGGACAGTCAGCCTCTTCAACCACCACCATTTTTGCCCAGAGACTACCTCAGATGGGTTGTTGTATTGATGGCGCACAGTACCATCACACCAAGTTGAAGAGCAGCAAGTGAGAATAACAGTGTGTTGATGGCCCTAAGTAAATTAACCCAGGTACAGTACACTTGGAGATTGGGTAGAATACAAAATGAATTAGAGGTCTGCTCACCAAAATGGCCAAGATCCTGTACTACAATTCAGACTGAATTCCATTTAGAAGAAGAAACAAGATTTAGCTACAAACTTATATCCGAAGCAAATATGGCTTTCATGACACCATTTCTGAAGAACAGAAGAAAAAGATGGGCTAAGATCTTACTTTTTGGTGTTGTCTGAAACATCCCACTTCTTTGGTGCTAGCTGAGACATCAGGTCTCCACCAGGTGAACAAAGAAATGAGTAATGCTCATTTCAAACAGCTGCTTCTTTGCTTTTGAAAAGATCAAGTCTCCTGAGGAATGGGTTTCCCAGGATGATGAACATTTTTAATTAGAATCATGGAAGAACAGCCAAAGAACCAGGCCTCTTTCTATCAGATCTAATGTACAAGAATGAAATTGGCAGTTGTAGCTGAAAAACTAGTCAAACCGCAATGGTTTTTAATTACTTGGGTGACCTTGTCTGTCAACGCCTGGCAAGCCAAAATCACCTATTTTGGGCTTTTGTTCAGCTGTTTATGCATTTTACAAGCAGCATGTATTTGAGGGCTTTATTCGGTTGGTTTTGGATTGTGGAAAGGTGAAAGAAGTAAGAACATGTGGAAATGAAACACCTAATAAATGGTACTTTTGTTTTGAAGAAATTGGGCTGTAAGAGTTTTCTGCGTTGAATCTTTGCCATAGGAGTACCTAGTAAATCAACAGAAAGAAGAAATGCATTATTTGCATTTGTGCATAAATGCAAAATTCAAAGTGTGCCCAGTAATTTTCACTGTCTCCCAATAATTCTCAATTGATTACTTACCAGCCAGCTCAAGCCAAGGCCTCCAGGTGGCAGGTTCTTGCACTCCCACTCCCCCAGCCTTGGTTCATTAGGCTAACACAGGTGGGATAATAAATTATGAGCAATACAACTATTACAGAGAAACAAAAAATTAAATCCCTTAGTTTCTTCAAACCAAACTTTCCCAGGTTCTTCAGAAATAACAATGGGCTGAGCAGGAATAGTAAAAAGCAGGTAATTATTCCAGGATGAAATAAAATGTCTCTTACACTGCTTTTACATACCACAGTGACCAACTGCTTTAACAGATAATGAGTGTGAATTCTCCTATAGCACCATCTCATAACTGCAAAATTTGTAAGGCACAGTTCCTTATCTGCTAAATGGAGCCTGGCATTGTTACTTAAAATGCTGAGTTAGCACTGACATTGCTGCAGAACTATTTTCCTCATGCCCCCTCTGCTCTTCCTGAAAAATCCTTCTGTTAGACCACTCCAGAAATAAATTAGCAGTGAGAAACATCAGGACTCTTTTTTAAGAGTAACTAAAACTGTATCTAAATTTCATGTTGGTTTTTCTAGAATTCTCTCAAGCTGTTGTAATTACAAACTGCAATTCAATGACCAACAGCAGCACTTTGTATTGCTAGGGTTATAATCTTCCTTTGTAGGAGCATGTGTGATAGGCAGTCAGTGAATAAAGAATTCTGTAGCTATCACCTTGAGCTCTTAAGCTGCTTTTTATAGAGCTGATACCAGAAATCCTGGCTGCACACCCATATTCAGCAAAATTCTGGTTGATTGCACACAGTGATCATGATGAGCTCCATTAAGGGAACAGCAGGTCAGAAAACAAATCCCTATTACATAAATAGTCTGTAAATATAGTCAACTTTTACTTTTGTACACACATCATAGATTGCAATTTCCTGCATAGGATAGCACAGCAAAAGGCATAGTCTTAGAAGAAAGACAGGAATCTATTCATATGTCTTTGTGTTTACATGGTTTCCTCAATAAATATTTGTAAAGCTCCCTTTTTGGTGGAGACATTTTTTTCAAATTTCATCTGATATATGCTTAGTTAAATCAGTAATTTTCCCCCCGTCAGAATCTTAATATTGAAATAGTTTTATAACATTTAGCTAAATTTCATTCTGTTTTCTTTTTTTTTTTTTTTGCTTTTGTGTCTTCCCCCTTTCAGTTATCTTAATTTTAAGTCAGCAGCATAGAAAATGCTCATATTTCTTAGCCTGTTCTTTTGTGTTCAGGGGCTAGTTGCAGCTTTTAAGTGCTATGTCCATTATTTCATGTCTACAGACAATATGTAATGGGATCCTAAATGTCTCCTAGGTAGACAAAAATGTCTACAGACAATTATGAATAATGATAGAAGTCCCATTTGGGATGAAAGGTTTACTCAATGAGGTGTCTTCAGACCCATGTACTAACAATTCATGGTGCAAAGAATCTAAAGTCTAATAGATATATATGACATCATGCTTGTAGCCAGAGACACAGCAAGAAAGCAGATAAAGTAATGAGCAATGCTACTTCTATATTGATCTTTGTTAAAGCAGAACCAAAATCAAATGGACAAAGAGTAGAGCAAGTTGAGGGAAGAAAGTCAATACCATGTTTCTTCCTCGGTAAAAACATGGTCAGGCACATCTGAAGGATATATGTGAAAACAGGTGCAATGATACTTGTACTGATATATCAGCATGTTACATGTTTGCATGAAGAAGTAGGGGGAAAAAATGAAAAGTTTCAGGGAGCCTGTGAATTTCTGGCCTTGCCCAATCCATTTTGATCCTGCTGAAACAAAGTATATGGGCAAACCTGCAAAATAGAGCTGTTATTGTGACAGTGCCACTGCACTCATTGGCAGGACTCCAAAAGGTTCACATTGCCTGTAACAGAGCTTCCTCAATCTGAGTGATTGTATTAGGGAAGTCACAAGGACCAGGAGTTTTCCCCCTGCTTTTGCAAAATCTCACATTTTTCCTGTACCTCTGCACTCGTACCACTAACAGACAAGATGGAAGAACCACCAGCACTGGGAGATGGCACTCTAAGTGCTGAGAAGCATAAGGCAAAGCCATTTATTTGCCTAATACATTCCAAGCCAAATGCTAAATGGCAAACCAGCATCAAAGACTGAGGAAGATGATGTGCTTAAACCTTGATGAAGTGTAAAACTCAGCAGAGAGGAATGGCACTCAAAGGAAGAAGAAAATTTCTAAAGCTAGGCTAATGTATGCTGCAAAGCACTTTACACCATCTGGTAATAAAAGCAATAAAGAACCAATATGGAAGAGTCAATAACTTGAAAAATAATCAAGAATATGAAACTTGCATTAGAAAAAAAAAATACAGAAGTGGCATCTGTTACAAAGAATGAATGGAAATCACATCTCATACTAAAGGAATAAGAAACTACAAACCGAAAACCTATCCTGATAACTGGCTCTCCTGGAAAAGGGCTCAGCTAGGACATCTCAAGCTTTTAGGAGACACAACTGATAAAGTCAAATAATACCAGCCTCCATCTTAGAAGTGAAACAGCCTTTTCCTGTTCCAGGTCTAATCACTGATCTATGTGAGCTTGCAGTCTCCTCTCAGAGCTACCTGCCTGCTGTCAGGAACAACAATATCAATGTAACAGTAGAAATGTGCAAATACTCATCAGCAACCAGAACCACCACCCAGTTTCCCACAGTATGCTGTCCTAATGAAGACATTTGCTATCCTTTTACCCTAGTAGGAAGGAGCATGATTATGCATCTTAGCTTTATCTGCAGAAAACCGTTGACAGAGGAAGCTCTCTTGTGTCCTGTTCACAGCTAATTGAAAAGCTGTGTTTGAAGTCTTGCTAATGGTTTGTGAGTACAAGATGGAGTTGGGGAGAGATCACAGCAGAGAAGTACAGGAAAGCACCGGATTTGCATCTGGTGGCCTACATTCGAAACCTAATTAAAAGACTGATTAAGGTGAAGTATGAGTTTCAGAAACGAGACCTCCAAAACAGGAGGACACAAGATGGCTGAAGGGGAGTCATGATGACAGCATTTCTCCTGTTGTCAATCATACATTTCTTTGTTGGTGACGCCCTTTGAACAGTTCCAAACAAGAACCTTGCTTTGTAAAAGGCCATTTGTCATATCTGGAGTGCTTCTCCCAAATGCCACACACCTTCAAAAGATTTACAAACAGATGGTCTGATTTTTAAATTATAAAAAGATACAAAACCTCACCTGTGGCCCTCTCCTATGATTCTTATTTAAATCTAGAACAAGTTCCCTCACTCCTATCAAGGTTACACAAACCAGAATATATAGAAGCAGTATCTAGTCCTTTCTTGACCAATTTTCTTTTTGATTATATTGTAGAGGGCATCATATTCACATCTCCCACATCTTTGCTTTCTCATTAGTTTGTGTCTCATTACAAATTCAGGCCATACTTGTGTATGTAACAGGAATACTATCTGTGGGATCTGCACTGTTGTAAATAACCTATGAATGATCTGTTTGCTTTACCAGCTGTATAGGAAATTCTCATCCACTCTTGATAAAGTCATTGCATGTTATATCTTTAGAAATTGCACTTATGTACAGATTTAAGCCTTTAGTTTAGCTTATAACACTTATTTATAAAATTTTCTTTACCTCTGTTTTTTTCTGAAATAATCGCATTTTTCTACTATTGCTTTACTCCCATTAAAATAATTGATTCCTCACCACATTTTTCTACTTTCATATTCATATGCAGACAAAAAAAATCTATTTTGTTGGAAAATGCATAAATCCAGATACACTTGCTGGTTATTACATGACATGACACATGTGATGAGAAAGACAAACACCAGGAGCTGACTGAAAAAGTGAAGACAGACCACAAAGCCATACAACAAAAGGAGCAGGTACACTAAAGGCCAGTGAAGATGAAGAGGAATGTTTTGGTGCTGATCTCTTTTGTTCTGACATGTATATTTCTGAGCAATCTTCCCCCAAATTACAACAAAAACTATAACCACAACCACAGAGAAGTAAACGGTAAAGTTTAAAACCAAACCATGCACTTGAGATCGAGGTCATAGCCACAACCAACACAATGCTCAATCCTTGTAGAAGATGGCTTTTCCATCGAGCTTTTAGTTCCAGATTTATAGCAGCAGACAGGCAGAAGTGAGTTTATAACCCAGATTTTCAAAAGAAATTTCATCCATGAAAGAGATGTTCTTAATTTCTACATGCAGACTCATGAAGAAAGATCCATTTTATTAATTAAAAAAATGCAGAATACAGCTTTTTACTTTAAATACGCAGGGAAAGCAGTTCATCAGGCAACAAATAAAAAGCATCAGCATAGCATCCAATGCCATGGGAATACCAAGTTCTAATGTGATGAAGAACTAAAGATCAAACAACTCATGATTATTAGTTCTTCTAAGCAAAATGATAATTGAAACAAATATATCATGATCAGGCAACATTCCCACTGGAGATCCAGGATGACAGAATTCTGTCACATTATCAGCTGATATTAAGTCCCTACTCACTTGATTTTGTTCCTAAAAAGATTCAGTGTGGGAAAGCTCTCCCTCTCCACTAACTATCTATAGTCTGTTTAGTCTTTCTATTCCCACTCTTCTGCGCTTTATTGTGTTTGAGTGTGGCTTGACAGAATAAATACACTACTAAAACAAGTACCTTCTGCTTTGCTCTTTGGAAGGCTATATGCTTTTTCTAATTGCTCAGAAAAAGTTTACTAATCTCAAAAGAAGATCTATTGCCTTGTCTTGAAAGCAAACGCAAAGCATTGTCGAAAGTCAAGGGTCTTGCTTTATTACTGGTGTTTCCTACTAAATTAGCTTCAAGTCCCCAGTCTACAGCAAGAGCCAAAGGGTTCTTTCTTTTGTTTTCCTAAATAAGTATTTCTGTCTTATCGCATCAGTCTTATTTTTAGAATATTTGAATAGAGTATCTTTTAAGTTGTCAGTTGCTACTGTATAAATAGAGGTTGCTAAGGAAGGAATAGTAGCTGCTTCCTTAGGCAAGAGAAGCAAGAGGATGAAACAGCAGATAATTTCTTAGCAGAAACAGCAGACAAAGAGCAACAGTTCTAGTTCTTCTGTTCTAGTATTTAAAAAACGTAGAAATGCCACCCACCACAGTATTAATGTTTTTTAGAAATCTACTTCAAATTGGCTCATTTACTAACAAGTGTAAGAAGGCATTTCTCCTGCTTCTGAAATTCATCTTATTTTGTAGAATCATAGAAAGGTTTTGGGTTGGAAGGGACCTTTAAAGGTCATCTATTCCAACCTCCTGGGCAGTGAACCTGACCTTCAACTAGATCAGCTTGCAGCTCATTAGTTCTACACTTGTACATATTTACTGTCTCTTTTTTTTTAGGATTATTTGCCTATTTCAGAGCAATCCTAGGAATTCATGATTTGAGGATCTCATATTCAGAAACACAAAAATTGTCAGCAAGCCTACAAGTTCCCCGTAGCTGCAGTGGGTATGTGTTAAAGTATAACATCATTATTTAGGGAAAGACTTGTTAAATCTTGGTGGGCAAGGGGGCAGTGTTGGTGGGTTTTAATCTTTGCTTATATTTGAACATTGAGTGATGAGAAGAGTCTGATTTTTGGGACTATAGCTTTACAACTTAGAGGCTGAATTCAGTAATTTCAGTGTAAGAGATTACCATGGTGCCCACTCTTAATCACTTCCAGAACACAAGAGCAGTCCTCAGCACACAGTCCACTAATGATACCACTAGCAAGTACATAATTTAGAGATGATTACTCTGTTGATGTGATCACTTTAGGAAGCTGAATGCCACATGCTGTTCTTTCTGTGGTTGCTAGAAGAAACTACTACAACAGTAGAGCTAGTCTAGGAAAAAAAAATAATCTTAGGAATTTATACACACAGGGATAATTCCACATAATGGTTTATCTGAATTAGCTAGCAATTTGTTGTGTATTTCTAGAATGTTCCAAAACATAATGCAAATCCTGTAAACTCTAAGTAGCTTTTTCAGCCATCCTCACACAGGACAGGATGACAAAAAGACAGTATGTTTTAGTGGCATCTCTGTTGACCAACAGCAAGAGCAACACTTGCTGCATGCTAGACTTGAGCAAGCAGATCATTCCTTTGTACCAGTCCCTTAAAATGAAAAGACTAGAAATGGAAGAGAAGACAAAGCTGAAGCCATAGCAGATTCCTGTTCACTAGCTTTCCACATGTCCAAGTGAGGACTGGGCAGCTGCTGGTTCCAGCTACATGTCATGCATGTAGTACATTTCAGGGGGTGGGCTACCAAGCCTATTCGGTTTCTCAAAGCTACTTGTGGGGAGTTGAAAAGTGTTGGTGCACAGCAGTGGGGTCTGGTGTATTGATGTCAAGTCAGCATGAATATGCTCTCAGTGTGCTTGAAGGGAAGTGCTGCAGGGCTGAGAAGCCTGGAGGTCTGCTTGGCCCTTCCACCTGTAAATGCTCGTCTGTCCCCAAGGCCAAAGCTATCCAGATGCCAGGGATGTAATTCTGTCAAAACAGGCTCAGGTAATCCATTCCTTCCTAAATCATAGTTCACTCTGCTTTCTGCCTGGCAAGCCTCAGAAATACCACATATCAGAAGACTATAAGCAGCTCCCTGCTAACATAACTTGTGAATGGGTTGTTGCATCACTGTCATCTTGGACAGCAATAAAATTACAAGGCAACAGTAAAGGCAAAGAAATTTGCAGCTGAAAATACCAACATTATCCTCTGTTAATATGCATTGTTAAAATAAACATTTTTAAAGGCTGAAGTGTTGCAAGTCCCGATGCTGCTGGTGTATGTCTTATGCAGTTCATGATTACAAACAAACAGCAGACTATAAGGGACTATAATGGTGTGGATATAATAAGGGACTATACAATGGTGTGGATATGAGCCCAGCTGGTGTCCCCATATGACTTACAGATTCCAATTTTAGGAATATGGAGCATACAGGATTAGAGATCCTTCTTAAACATCTTATAAATAGAGTAGAGCTGTTTCACTGAAGTACACACAGAAAAGGTCTACGAGGATAATAAACCAGCTGCATTTGAAACCACTTAAATGGCTCAACCATACTAGTTTTATCAGGAACCACTCTGTACCAGAATATTCTCAGAAGGAGGAATGGTTCTTGTTTGTTACAGGCTCCTCAAAGGGATTTTTTTTTTTTTCCTAAAGAAACCACCAAAAAAACATTTTAGTCAGAAAATGCCAACTTTCTTTTGTTTTGGCAACCTGCTTCTACTAAGAGTTAGTTTTTAAAAAAAAACAACCCAAAACAACAGTGAAGGCTCAAGTCCAGGTCAGCGGAGTGGTAGAGATGTGAGAGAGGTAAATTCTTGCCACTTCTGATATTCAGTTGGGTCTGGAACTTGTCTGGTCCACATCCTGGGAAAAGTCCTTAACCAACAGGCTGTGGACTCAATTTTCCATTTCACCAGAAACACCTCTAAGAGAAGATAGTTAGCTGTGGTGATCAATTAACTGGTTAATTGTGAAAATATATCACCAAATGCAGTGGACTTGAAACCATCATTTTCTTCTATGTACAGTATCGACCAAAATGTATCTAAAGCAGATATCTACAAAAACCCAAAACACTACTACAACTGAATGAAAAATTATTTTATTTAAAAATACATTATACAGCAGAGTGTCTCACTTTTTGTTTTCTCACTGCTGGTTCACAGAGATAATATGATTAATTTAACCCAAATATTTGACTGGGAAAGATCCTGAGAGAGAAAGAGATGAGTTATAAGCTGATGATGTACAGTACACGGAAAAAGAGTAATCTCTTTTAACATAAAAGAATCTCTTGGTAATCTTATAAATCAGATATAAAAAACGCAGGTTTGCTACCATGCAAAAATGAGTGAAGATTTCATTTAAATCTGCACATAGAGAAATTATTAGTACTGTGACCCTAAATAGCTAGACTAAGAGAAGGGTAAGTGTGCCTAACATGGTGATACAAACTTTGGATCTACTACAATTTTGTAAACACAGTTGATAGTCTAATAAAGGTGGATTTTCAATCTTCTAAGTAATGTAGCTTAAGGGCTCTATTCTATGGCTCTTTCCACTGAGTACTCTCTGATTCTTAGATTAGCACAATGGCTTCATGAGATTTGCTCTACTGCACTCAAAGATGACTTGGGCCTTGCTTGCTTGCCAAGCACTAGCTAGGTAGTAGTAGTTTAGTGAAAGCAAAGGTTAAAGTAAAAAGTGAAAAGCAGGCATTACCTTGATGAGTATGTGGGAAGGCATTAAAATCAGTCATAGAAAATATGTACTTGATTCTACAAAGTTCTACTTCAAACACCTTCTAACAATGATTAATGCACAGGAAATAAACCAAATTATGGATGATTTAAGGCCTAGAATGTTCAACAGCCTGCACTGAACATTACTATTCTCAACGTGTCTACAGTGAGAACTTTGTACTAGCTGTTGCCAGATCAAAACCTTCTGGCAGTAAGATCATCTTCAGCATCTGCAATACTCAAATCCATTCAGTGCTCAGTTTTTGATCACACTGAAGAGCCAGTGAGGCTGTCTTTTGAAGGGAAGGCTCAACCTGACTATTCCCAGTGATAAGAGACCTATGGTAACATTTCCTGATACTGAAGATAAATCAGTTTTCCAACACTGCACATACTGATAGAGGATTTTTTTGCAAGTATATGACCCTGAAACACAGAAATAGAAAAATCTGTAGAGAGAAAGTTGGACTGTACTGGTCACTTAGGCCAAACAAAATTAATGAAGCCATTTTCGTTTTTTCTGTGAGTGCTCCAATACAAAAATTGAGAGCAGAAACTCATACGCAGTTTTCTCACCAAGCCAATGACTCTCCTCTTAGCATCCATTTTCCCAGCATAATATCATGGTGCATAACAACTATAAGAAGCAGCAGGCTTCCCTGAATAATTTGTTTAAATGGGTTATGAAGACCATGGTTGCCCATCAGAATGCTGAGCTAAGAATGGAGCCCTTAACCTTTCACAGGATATCATTAGTAATAAAGAATATATCAATGATCAAACTTTCTATATTATTTTCATTTCTTTTAACCTAGATACATATATATCATCCAAGACATTCAAGAACTACAAAACAACAATTTAACTACAATTATGTCAGGAAAATATCCAAATAAATAAACTTTTAATTATGATACAATACTTATAACAGTAAAAATTGGCATTTTTTTTCTCTTTAAAAGCAGAAGCACCAGTCTTACATATAACATACTGTTTGAATGATATCTTACATGGAATACAGTGTAATACAATGTGCAAACAGCATTTTCATACAGAACATAATATTTGTCTAGTTTTTATACACTGAAATTGCCTCAAATGGAAACAAGTTCATGCTGAATTAAAAATGTAGATTTTACAAATCAAATCAGAATATGAAGTACTGTTGGAATAGGTACATGAACCATTAAAAACAATGAGAAGCCAAAATAGAGGGTATTGTCAGATAAATATAATTAGTGCTCAGTTTGTTCCGTTCCATCAAAAAGTAAGCAGTTAATATTTTTGCTAGAAAGTAAAGTGACATCCTAATAGTAAAGAATTCTTCAATATGTTGGTATTTTAATGATGTAAAAATCAAGTCAGAAATAGGGCTTCTAAAAATTTCATATTTTGATACACTGCAATTACCGTGTGTGGGCTGTGAACAGAGATGAAGTCCAATGGAGCGAATATACATCAGCATCAACATCATGTGACTTCTGCAAAGGCCGTGATGTGGTTCTATGAGTTAAAGGAAAAACAAACAGATAAAAAACCAGAAACCACACAAATAGAGACCAGTCACCATTGTGAATTTTTTTTCCCTGCTTCTGCTTAAGGGACAGCTTGGAAACTATTGCACGATGATGTAAATGGAACTGGTTTTCACTGCAGTGCTCTCATTCACTCTCATAGCAATCTTTTGTTAACAGCTGAGAGGCTGGATATGGGGTTATGCTGAGAAAAGTAAGTGGGTGTAATGGTTCTACAATATTTTAGTCTTAGATAGGGTCTTTAAGTAAATGTGAATAACTGAGTTAGCTGTACTTTACTGATACCATATTCATAATTAAAAGCAAAATTTCTAGAAATAAAAATCAGTTTCTGATGGATTAGAATGTTCCATTTCAGTCTTCATACAATTTTAACATTGCATTTTTTTAAAGATTAATTGCTCCTCATGAGCTTAATGGCACAGCATCAAGTAGCATAAGTTGAGAACTCCTATTCAAAATATCTTTTTCATAAGATGTGTAGCATGATGTGAACAGACTATATGTGACTCTACACAGTAAAACTGCAGCATCCCAAAAAGGTACCTTTTCATGTTCTAACTCAAGAAAATGCCTCTATGAGCATTTGGTAAATACCCCATATGACCACATGACCTTTAGGCACACGGTACCCTCAACTGCCATCATTTATAATTAAACATGCAATGTGTACAATTAATAAAACAAATCTTGATGTTAAGCCACATGCTTTGTTCCCAGTACAAATATGCTGGGGAAAATAATACCCCACAAAGCACCACAGGTTTCTCTCATCACCTCCCGTCACATGTTGAAGAGAAGTGGCGATGTATCTATTTCACAGAGAGTGGAATAGATCTCCCTTTATTTCCTTAAGCAAAAGTCTTTTTTAAATCCTTCAAAAAAATCCCTTCTCACACACCATTGCTAGTGCTGAAGAGAACCAGTGGCCACCACACAAGTGTGTGGTTTTCAGGTCTTCATTAAAATCTTTGGATACTTGTGTATCATTCTGTTCAGAGGAAGGCAGGCAGGCAGGCAGGCAGGCAGGCATCTTTGATTTTCATATTTGAAAGAAGGAATTTCATATTACAAAAAGTGGGAGCACAGGAGAGATGCTTCTTATTCCCCTCTCTCCAAATATGGCTGGTCATCATTGTAGTGTGTCCAGGAGGAGGAGCTCTCTTTCCCCTCTCCTATAATGTGTTTTAGCCCTAGTGATGTTTTTACTGTATTTTCTCACAGCCTTCCTAAGAGACCACCACCAAATACTAGTCATCTATGTATATTCGACTCCAAAATACAATTAAAATACTTAAATAACAGTTGTTAAACAATAATCAGCAGACTTTAAAGAAGCACAATTAGACAAAAGAGAATCAATGTTCAACTCGCTGTGAAAATGTTTTCAGTAAACAATATTAGCAAATGTCATTGTTTCCAGAATTTGATTCTGCATAAGAAAAGCAAAATTACATTTTCCAATTAGAAAACAAAGTATTAACTTTTCAAAGTATTTTACTTAGTTGGACATCTGCTTTCAGTATGGGAAAGACAATACACTGGGCAACCTCAATAATACTGGAATTGCTGAGGCTATTGTGACATTTTCTTCACAATTTTTACTTTATTTTTCTTTATATAGACCTGAAAATTTTCCTGCCAACTTAAAACTAGCTTCAGTCTAAAATTATTCACTTTGTTGATAAATAAGATGGTTTAAAAATGAGAAACTGGAAGAAAAAATCCTCAGAGTTCTAATATGTTCTTTCAAATCCCACTATGTGCCATCCCTTTCTCTAAGCAATATGCATTTGTCTGCAATGCAGAGAACCAAATGCTCTTTCATGTGGCATTAATTCAGGAGCAGATAACTATTACTTAGGAAAGGAGCATGCAGCTCACACTCCTGCTAGCTACACTTCAAAAATAACAAGGTCACTGTGCTTGTAATGACATGCAGAGCATGGGATATAATAACACCTCCCTCCTCAATAAACCTTCAGATAGAACTGCTACACTACTAGTCACAGAGATATTGATTTGGACCCCAGTCAAGACTTGCCAATTCACTTCCAGTGGACTCAGCAGGGTGATGCATAACTAGGCCAAAATTAATCACTTGCTGATGGCATGAACCACTGATATAGGCTCATGCAATTGTCTGAGTACTCACGCTTTTGTCTCTGTTATCATCTCAGGCAAAACTACAAATAAATGTAACTGAGGGAAAAAACCACAACAAAACAGCATCCATCTTGAATAACTGCTTTTCATCTCTCTTATTGTACTCTTCTGTGACAAAGTTCAGTGTTAAATACTAACCATCAGCAAACAGATTCACACAGATGCAGGAGATAAACAAACAGCCATGCACAAGACCTCGGCTCCACCAGCTCTATGGGAAATGATATTCCCTACAGAACTGAAAAGCATGAGAATATGCTGAGTGTCTGCTCAGTGACAGCAGTTTCACTGACAGGCATGCCAGCTTTCATATTGATTCTAGACTGATAGTATCAGCTTAGTGTCAGCTCCACATGAGCAAAGCATGCTTCCTAGCCATGCTCTCATGCCACAAACAAAAATGAAAGCTAAAAGCTGAGCCTTGAGTGCAGGTTTCTGGGGGAAAATTTTCCATATCTCTATCTTCTATTAAAATTTACTTATTTTTTGTTTATAAGCAATTCTGTAGTGATAAAGTATTGAAAAAAAAAATCCATGACAAGTTTTTTTGTGGTTTGCTACACATTTTTTACTACCATTAGAAATATTCAAAAGCTAGCCATCCTGTTTTGAAAACAGGAATTTGGAAAATTATTTGTAGTCCATTACACAATGGACTTTATGCAAAGAAAATTCTACAGTAGTATTTCAAGTAAATGATAATACATCATGCAATAACAATGTTGTTTTCACACAATTCTCAAAGTATATATTTTGCTTTTACTGGATGAACAACATTTTTAAAGAATAAACGCAAGTGAAATTCCCCACTTAAAAGGCTGCAGACCTGCACAGAACGCTGCCACTACACTGCGTTTGCCTTTGCTTCAATTCCAAAGACACACACACACACCCATGTGCGCTCTTGCGCACATACGTTTATTGCCTTATACGAAGATGTTCAAAACGGTCCATTCCTGATATCCAGGAGAAGAACCTAATGATGCGAGCTTTGAGGGAGTCTTGTTGCAAAGTATCTTCTTGATTGTTATTAGTACCTTGATTCTGTAACACCTACAATATGTATATTTGAGGAGATCACACTGCATATATCATTCTCTTTCCCATTTTCAATTATTTTATTTGAACATTAGACGTGAAGATCACAGTTTGCATTCAAACAGAGATAATTCTAGTACAATACCCTATAAGTACATATAAGCAGAAGGGTAGGACTTGAATACAAATTCAAGTGCCTGATATTGAAAAAAAACGGTTTATGGTCTTTAACGAGCAGCCTCTCCTCGGTATGTGTTTCTATGTGTGAAACAATATAGTATTATCTAGAGATAAAAGAACTCTTAAAACCTTAAAACCTGCCTATAAGCTAAAGCATGTGGACTCAGGTCAAGCCATTCTGGAGATGCACATTTATGACCTAAACAACTGTGCAGATACCTATGGACACTTTTGAACTTCAAGCACAACAGTTATTTCTATACTTCTCCACTAAAATAATTTGAAGCAATAGGAATGGACAAACCTCTCCCTCATTTGCCCATAGTAGGATAAGCTAAAATATCTGTGTGTTTTTAGCCTGTAACAGGTAGGTACCTTGGAGACTCCATAGACCAGATTGGATTACCTAGGCCACAACACGTACATGAATGCATGTACCAAGGGAAGACCTCCCAGTACCAAAAGGCTTAAGGGAAAAAAACCTTGTAACAGTGAGAATTAAAAACACCTTCCTCTGACACTGTGAAAAAGCTCTTCTGTGTCTCATATATCATCAAGATAGAGTAAACAGAATAAAAGCCCAATTTTAAAAACAGAAGGGGAAAGCTTCCCCAGCAGTAAATTTTTATCAGAATCCATTTCACTATCTATACTTGCAATTGTTAAAAAGTTTTATTGACTCCATTATGCTTGGCATAATAGAACAAGAATTACAGTGTCAAACTCAACACCATTTTTTAACAATTAACTCTGGCAGTCCCTAGAAAGTGATACAATGGGCAATAAAATTATCACACATTGTGAGAGGAATTCCAAACACTTATCACCATTAAAACTCAGAAATGGCTTGCAGACAGAAGGGGAGAGAAAAAGACCCTAAACAAACTTTCTGGTTTGAAGTCATACTGTAGAGTCAGTCACATGGCAGAAGTGTAAGATACTTCATTTTAACAAGCAATGGTGACTATTTGGAAACGTGGTTTGGGCAGTGCTGACAGAGGTAGCACTATGAAGGAATGCCAAGCAGATTGTTTGGGGATAAATGCAGCTTAGCTGTCAAACAGAGCATTGTAAAGAACTCATTGAGGAAGTGAGCATTACTGAACTTATACTGAAGCCACAGAAGGCACTGATGATCAGAGAAAGAACATTTCATCCCACAGAACATGAATCAGTGTCCCTCCTAACCCAACACATCACCACTCATTCTAAAACCTCTTCTTTCAGTATTCTAACCACTGCCTGAAATGGTTCTAAAATGTTCCATGTGCCCTTTGATTTTATTTTTTAATTTTGTTTTAAAAAACGGGGGCTAGGACTGTCAGCAGCTATTATATGTCACAGAATCTAAAACTGGTTTGAGTTGGAAGAGACCTTAAGAAATCATCTTGTTCCAACCCTCTGCCATGGGCAGGGACATCTTCAACTAGATCAGGTTGCTCAGAGTTACCTTCAACCTGACCCACACATCAAGCCCTCTGTAAGTCCCAGCCAATTGCAGTGACTTTAGCATGGAATAGTATCAGTCTACCCTGAAACAGAACATAGAAAAACAATTGGAGTATGCTGGATGAATGTGAACTTCAAGCTTTTCCACGTAGCACCCAGAATAGTCCTATTTCTGAATAACCCTTGCAGAAGACTCTAACCTTGACTGTGGGTGGAAGAGAGCCTCAAGAGAGCCTCCTCTCTGTAGGACAATGACAGTTAACTGGAGCAGTTGTCTTGTAAGAGATGAAGGAGGTCAGAGACAGGACAGAATACAGAGTAGATGGGTGAGTGATGAGGTTTCTTGGCAATCATTCTATTTGTTAATTCTGGGGATGAATGTAGTTAAGGTGAAAATAGTAAGTCTGCTTTGCTGAGCCAGCTCTGGCAAGGATTCTTCAAGGAGACACTCTACAACTTCGGCTTAGTTGAATGCATGAGAAGTGGGTACCCGTGCAGAACAGTTTAATCATATGCATGCACTACAATTAAATAGAAGTGTCATGCGAGCAGTTATCTACCCTTGTCATTAACCAGCAGCAGCTCAATTTAGAATACTACAAGTACACTTATTCATATTTAAGTGCACTTCAAGTGTAGCTCTTGACCTCTACCAGAGCTCAGATGGTGGCAGCATGGAGAACATGCCAGACATGCCAACAGTATTTGTTCTCCAGCAGGAAAAATCACTGTGATAGCAAGTGGCAAATCTGGAAGCACAAAAATAAGGTGATTCTGGCTCTGTGTGATGCACCTTGTGTTTATTCATTTACAGGAGAACTGCAATGAGCTGAGGTCCCAGCTGGTAGGCATTGCTAATGAGGCTGTTCTTTAAGACATCATCTTTGAATTATTCACTCCTAGATAGCCATATAGTTATTATTTTTAAATACCAATGACAGTTGCATTGCCTTATTATAGCACTGTATTAGCCCATGATAACCTTAGCCTGTCAGGATTCGTTCTGCTGTTAGTAGCTAATTTCTGAAGTAAGCTGTCTGTAATACTGGGATACGAGCTTGTGAACTAAGAATATGGAAACACAGATTTAAAGTAAGGCACATGTAAATGTATGTGAATTCAGAATATGGAAGATGAACAGTCCTAACTGAAATGTAGTGGAAAATAACTTATACATGGCTCGTAGGCAAAGGCAAGTAGACACGAATAATTTAGCACACTTCTGTCTCTAGAGCAGAACAAAGCATGTATAATAAAGGATTTGAAAAAGAAAGACTAATTAGTAGTTCTAGTGATAGTAATTAATTGAGATGGCTCAATTTAGACGATAGTTCCACTTATATGTTATTATTTATGCTTTTTATTTAATAGGGCTTGGCTTGTATCTAAAAAATGTAAAAAAAAAATTTTTAAAAACAAAATAAAGCATTTACAAACAAATAGCAAAGTCTTTATATTATAATTCTTCCACCTGACCGTTGCTGTTTGGAAAGCACAAAGTCCTGCAATATGGACAAAGATGAACCCAAACACTGAGGTTGCACCAAGTGTAACATCTTGAGGACAGTCACAAATTTCATTATATGGAGAACTCTCTATGACAGCAAACAGCTACCCTCTACTGCCATATAAATACAGGTTCAAAAGGAAAGAAGCTCATTCATATAATAAAGTTCTGCACTGTTCACTAATAGTATAGGTTGCTCTCAAGCAGAGTAAATATTATTCCTGCCACCACCCTTTCAGACTATCACATAGGTTTCCCTGCAACATCTCAACCTTCAGTAGGCCAAGGCACAGAAAAAGCACAGTGTTCATGATAAGCAAATGGGTGTAAAATCAGGTAGGAATGCTAAGTTAATATGAGGTCTTTATTCCTAGAAAAAATTAAGTATTTCAACTGTCAGCAAATGTTATTACTTATGCTAGCATTAGAGCTGCAAAAATAGCTTCTACTGCAGAAGAACCTAGTATGTAAATAAAACATGCTCTTATTAATGTTGTGTGTCCTAGGCCAACCAACATCTTCTTTTTGTTTTGACATTTCACAGAAAATGTACTGAATGGATTATTTTCAAAATACACACTCATCATCTAAATGCTTGTTCAAGCAAATGAGACTCTGGTCTGCTTGTGACAGGGTATCAACAGAAGTAGTTTAGACACATTTGTGTCTAAAACACAAAAGACATGCCTTCAAAAAACCATGTTAGATCATTCTGAAAAATCTTGTTTCCCTTCAAGGAACGGAATAACAAACCAGGGTTAGCAGCAAGTCTTACTAAAGGGAACTTCCACCATTCCAAGTGACTACGAAATACTGGGAAGTCTTTCTACTTATGTGCAGTATGAAAAAAATATAAGCAGCTTGGATTTAAAAGAATGCCACAGAAACATACCATGGGTATCCTGCTCAGCATAAAATGGTTTATTTTCTTCAAACATGGACATAACAGAAGAGATTTTAATGACTAATGACAGATAAAGTCATTAGAAAAAAATATAGTTGCTTTGAAAGTTTGCATTAGGAATTCAAACTTTCCCTCTGGTAAAAATGCCTAAAATGTTTTATTTGGTTATGCTATCTCCATAACGTTAGGTAATCTTACCTAACGTTATCTTCAAAAAACATACTTTTTTAATCACAGGAAACTAATAAAATTTTATGAGAGATTGCAATACTTACTCATGCAGAGAGTCTTGGCGTACACAAGAGACTATCACTAGCATGCCCTAGGCCAAAATCCCATTTGCTTTGTCAAGAGATCATGGCTTTGTTTAACTGCTGTGTGATCCATGGTACTCCATTACTATGTTCATTAAGTTGTTTGACCTGCTAATGCAGATGTGTGATCTCCGGTGTTTCCAAGCAGGTGCCCAGCCCGAGTCTAGCACAAGTCTGATGATAAAAGCCCCACAACTGAGCCAGAAAGGACTACATCACAGGCTGTACACTAGCTTGAGGACTTACCTAAAGAAATAGGATAAATGGCACTTCTACCTGAATCAGATAATCTCTTGGGTTTAATAGTTAAATTTTCTTTCTAAGCATTCTAAGTTCTGTGGACTTTCAGCTAAAACATTAATCAAACTTGAGAAACACAAGGAAAGGGCTTCAGATCTACTCAGATTGAGTCCTTGGACTCAGCAGTAACTACTGGACTGATACATAGTGAGTGTTCTAGGAGGTGACATAAAAAGCCTCTCACAGAGTGTCTCTGAATTAATTCTTCCCTTCTTTCTCCTTCACTGCTATGTCTCCTTACTTTAAATCTAATTACCTTGGCACCCTTGTCAAGATGGTTTGGGATCATCTTTCCAGGAAAGCTACACTTTATTTAATGGTTTTTAAACAAGTGAGACATTACCTTTTCTAAAGGGCTTTCTACTCGAGGTATGCTGATCATGGGCATCTGGGACAGATTATCCATATGAGAATGTTCATGATCTGGCTGACGTCCTCTGAAGTTATTTACCACACAAACAACCTAGAAAGGATTAGAAAATAAACAGAACAACTAATTCATTTTTTGAGCTTTGATCATGACATCTATAATTAGGCAGAATTGACAACAGCTTTAGTGAGAAACACAGAAATGCAAAGTTCATGTTCTGCAGAAAATCCTTCATTAATACTTCAAGACAAAAGATCTCCAAACAACCTACTGTTACATGCATCACCTGAGAACTAAAAAAACTCTTACCTAAAAGCTGAATAACAGAATACCAATTAGCAATGTCATGAATAGATGCCCAAAACCTGTGCAGTAGAATATAGCTCAAACTCCTAAGAAGGGCTAAACCCATCTAAATTTTGACATCAGAAAATACAGAAAAAATTACGGGGCCAACTTCTTCTGTATTCTGTTCTCTTTTATGATTCTAGGGACACAAAGAGAATAGAAAAACTTCTTAAAAACGAACAACCAAATATAACTCTGGAACACCTGGTGTCAATGTGAACATTTGGAAGTGTGAGCAGGTGTACTTTAAAGGAGACCTAAAGCTGCCCACACACTTCTCAAAAAAGTGAAAACATCCACCTCAGCCTCATGAGAGTTCTCAGCCAGGTAAAGTCTGCAGATACAAGATCTTGAGATAAAAACCTTGAGATTCAAGAATCAAGCTCAGTAGTGTTTTCATGGGTAAAAAATTTAAAGGCTGGATTTAGTACTATCACAAGTTGCCAGGTAGACAAACTTGCAGGCAGTAAGAGCAGTGTCACAATCTTGTGCTGAAGTTAAAGTGGAGGTGATAAGTATCTATTTCTGGTAGATCACTAGTCATTGTGAATTGTGACTAACAAACTGATTTTGAAACACAGTTCAGAAAAGGAAAAGGCTAATCAAGATTTTTTTGCATACAGAGTAACAAAGTTTCAATATAAGCCTCAATTAGCATGAAAAAATTCAGTTGGGTTACTTTAAAGCTGGAAAAATATTTGCTACTTAAGCTATATAGGATCAGTGTAGGTATCACTATACTGAATTTAATAATTTGCACATGAATAGATGCTATTCTGAAGAATATATACTTCATTAAAACAGAGCTCAATGCAAGAATTAATGATTGAAATGCTATAATCTAATTAATAAAAACATCCAAAGACATCACTTGATCAGTCCTTTCTTGACTTCGCATCTCACATTTCTTAGTGTATGTAAATTAACATGAAAAAAACCTTGAAGCTCAAATTAATTACAAACAATAATTAGAAACACCTCTTTTATCCTTCAGTTGTCTAAAAAAATCAAGGCTACCCACATGTTATTTTTAGGAACTACAGAATTATACACTGTTTTTTCCAAGCAGAAGTGACACAGATAAACACTTACCAAAAAGACTGCTATAGATACTCCAATTATAAATCCTGCTATTACATCTGACCAGTGATTTCGATACTCTGCTACTCTGTTGATTCCAGTAAGGAAAGCCAAGCACATTAAGCCCAAACACAGGACAGGTTTTGCAAGCCGTGTTCCTCTGGCTTTTACTGTGTTGGTGATATACATCTGGAAATTAGAAATAAAAAAAGTGTAAGACTGATGGATATCTCCCACTAATTGATGAATAAAATATCTACTCCTTTTTTTTTTGTTTGTTTTTGTAAAAAAGCATGAACGTAGAGCAGCAGATAAAGTCATCACACCTTTTTCATAGAATAATCATGGCTGGAAAGGACCTCCAGGATCATCAAGTCCAACTCTCATCTCAACATTTCGCTAATCCCCCTAGACCATGGCCTCAAGCACTCTATCTACTCATTTTTTAAACACCTCCAGGGACAGTGACTCCATACCTCCCTGGACAGCCTGTTCCAATGCTTTACTCTCTTAGTAAAGAACTTCATCCTAATAATCTAAACCTCCCCTGACACAACTTGATGTCGCTTCCCCTCATCCTATCATTAGTAATTTGGGAGAAGAGACCAGCACCAGCCTCACTACAACTTTCTTTTAGGTAGTTGTAGAAAGCAATGAGATCTCCTCTTAGCTCTTCTCTATACTAAATAATCCCTGTTCCCTCAGCTGCTCCTCATAGAGCTTATTTTCTAGACATCTCACCAGCCTCATTGCCCTTCTCTAGACCCACTCCAGCACCTCAGTGTCCTTCTGATACTGTGGCACCCGAAACTGGACACAGTACTCAAGGTGTAGTCTCACGAGTGCAGAGTAGAGAGGCACAATCACCTCCCTACTGCTGGTTACACAGTGTACACATATCCATGATACAGGCCAAGATGTCAGCTGGCTGTCAGCCAGCACTCCCAGGTTCTTTTTCACCAGGCAGCTCTCCAGCCACTCTAGGGATACAGAAAAAGAATTAGACCATACAGCAAAATTATATCCTATATGGACAGATAAATTGGATAATCCTATCCCAATACTCCCACACTGATTTATTTATGCAGATAGATAAGACTGATTTTTTCACCAGTTTGACAATCTTAGAAAAAAATCTTTACCCTGAGAACAGCTACAAGGCCTTGCTTGTATTAGCAAATGCCTTTCTTCTCATCTACAACCTCTCAATTGATTTAACTAGAGATTTCTCAAAAGTACAAAAATGAAATTGCATGTCAGCATCTTTTTCTTAAATAACATGTAATAGTTTGAACTAGTGTTGAACCAGTGCACCACAGTATTTCACATAGTACCAATCCCAGCCAGCACACAAACCAATCCAAATGTAGAACCTTATACACATCAAACTCCGTGAAATCAATTTGCCCTGCTTGCTGTCTAACTGTCTCTGTGCAGCATGACTGAATTAACAGCACTGCCTAATGGCAAAGCAGCTTTTCTGTTCTGAGAATGCTCATAGTGACTACTAGGCTTAAACTGTCACTTTCCAAGCTCTGATGGGCGAATGGAAGAAACAAGTGCCAAATCTCTGAATTTCCATTCCTTGACTCTTTACATTAAGGCTTCTTGAAATTTCCCCCCAGAAAAAATTACACTTCAACTTAAGAGATTTTTGAGAAAAAAGTATTTACTTTCTGAAGGAAATATCTTTGCAATTAAACCACTGTCATTTCTAAAAGCTTGACATTTTTTGATTGAAGAATGCAAAAAGCTTTCTACGGGGCTTCATTAGAGACTCCAAGTTTGCAATGCCAAACTTTGCACTGCAAAGGGAAGCAGATGAACCTACTATGAAGAATCAATAATTTTTTGGCCAACAACTGTGCAGTCCTTTGGGGTTTTTCATAGTGTCAGAAACTTCAGTTGAATATACTGGGTAACCAGTTATGAAGTGCTGCAATATATGAATATCAAAAAGATCTACTATAACAAAATACAAAAATAATTCTTGAGATACACTCAATAAGTGTAGATTTTCTAACATGGTCAAAATCCATCTTTGCCTACAGTAATGCTCCTTTCCCAAAAGACTCATATCTACATTGTCTTGATACAGTTCTCTCTCTTGGTCACCCTCCGGCCTAGAAAGGATTTCAGTAGTTACCCTGAACAAGAAATGGATGCAAGACAGGGCAGAGGAAGAAGTAAATCAACTGTACGAGTCACAGTTTAGAAGAGTAAGTTTTCAGAAGACACCAAGTTGGGTGGGCTTGTTGATCTGCTTCAAGATAGAGAGGCCCTACAGAAAGATCTCTGGACAACTGAATGCACTTCAAGGCCAAGTGCTGGGTCCTGAACTTAGGTCACAGCAACATAGTGCAACTTGGAGACATAGTACAGACTTGGGAGAGAGTAGCTGGAAAACTGCTTCAGCTGGAAAGCCACTCAACAAAAATAGACCTGGTGGTATTGACTGATCATCAGTTAAACATGAACCAGTAGTGTGATTAGGTGGCATACAGGCTAGTACTGAATAGTGTAGCCAGCAGGAGGTAATTGTCCCTTGTACTTGACACTCGTGAGGCCACACCTCAACTACCAGATTCAGTTTTGAGTACTTCCATACAAGACAGACATTAAAGTGCTGGAGCAGGTCTAAAGAAGGGCAACAAGGTTGGCAAAGGGTCTGGAGAACAAGCCTTGTGAGGAGTGGCTGAGGGACCTGGGGCTAGTTAGTCCGAAGAAAAGGAGGCTGAGAGGAAACTTTACTGCTGTTTGCAACAACCTGAAAGCAAGTTGTAGAGAAGTGGGTGTTGGTCTTTCTCACAAGTGACAGGCAGGACAAGAGGACATGGCCTCAATTTGTTCTACAGAAAGTTTAGGTTAGACATTCAGAAAAACTTACTTCAAGAGCAAGCTGTCAGGGCTCAGAACAGGCTGCCCAGGGAGGTGGTTGAATCATCATCCCTGCATATGTTTAAAGTTCAAGTAGATATAGAACACAGTTCAGCAGTGGGCTTGGTACAGTTAATAGTCGGATTCAATGTTCTTGGAGGTCTTTTGCAACCTAAACAATCTATGTTTCTATGATTCAAATAATCCAGACAAGAAGTATAGAAGTATGGTTATGACAGAGTGAAGGATGTTGTAAGCTTGTCTGAAATGACCAACGACCAATGACAATAATTCTGTGCAAAACTCTATCTAGAAGTACTAATGCCTTAGAGGAAGAATCAAAGCTTAAGCTTAAAAGTCACAGGAGATTACTATAACATATAACTCCAGTATACCTTACATGATGAACAGGAAACTAGTCTCAGGCTTTCAACTAATGCAGACAGAGCAGAGGTTTGAGAGGAAAAGAGAGTTTTGGAATGTATCTCCAAACCACATTTCTCTCCTCTTTTTCTTGGAAAATTTTAAAGATAAATTTCTCCTTCTGCTAGCTATCCTTTCATCTTACTTCTATGTTTGCAGGCTTTCCTCAGTGAGTTACTTGTACCATGTGGAGTGCTTACTATCATTCCCAGCTTTTTAGACCTACTGGTTCACTTAAGCTGCAGAGTGATGCACACTGTTACTCAGCAACCATCTATTTTAGTGAGTCTCAACATGCTCTTAGATACTACCAGCATTATCAACATTCACATTAGTTGTTGGAACATGCTGCATTTAATTTTGTATTGTTGCATATTAAATCCAAATGACTACTGAGAAGGAAAACCACAAAAACATTTAGCTTGCTGAGGGCAGGTCTTGGTGATATATTTCAAATACCTATAAAATTTGGTCTTTGACCTAGAAGATTTTCTCAGTTTTTCTGAGAAAATATGTAATACAAATACTTGATTCTGCAGTACTTTGAAAAAAAAAAAATAAAAAATATAAATTGAAAAGTGCTCTGCAAAAAATTGTTGGATCCCTTTTACAATCAAGCATGAACTTCAAATCCCTACTCAAAGCACTGAGCAGAGACTCAGGCTAGGCCTCACATGACTAACAAGGCCATGACTGCTTCCTATATGTGCAGTCAAGCTCGCTATGCTCAGTTCATTATTGAAGAAAACCTAAGGTATCAGTCAGTATGGGTATCATTCTCATGTTTTCTTTAAAGAACAGACAACAGTGATTTTAAGAATAGTACTATATTAAAATCACAGAATGCAGAATAATCATGATTGGAAAGGATTCCCTATATCACAGAGTCCAACCATACCCACACGAATAAAAACCTAAATACATGAGAGACTGAAAAACACAAAATAGCCCCCTCCATGCCTGCCACTNTCGGCTCCAGCATCTCAGTGTCTTTCCTGTAATGAGGAGCCCACAACTGAACACAGTACTCAGATGAGGCCTCACAAGGGCTGAGTACAAGGGCATGGGAACTTCCCTTCTCCTGCTGACCACACTCTTATTGATCCAGGCCAGGATCCTGTTGGTCTTCTTGGCCACCTGGGCACACTGTTGGCTCATATGAAGCCAGCTGTCTACCAGCACCCTCAGGTCCTTTTCTGCTAGGCAGCTTTCCAGCCACTCATCCCCAAGCCTGTAGCCTTGCCTGGGGTTGTTGTGACTGAAATGCAGGACCCAGCGCTTGGCCTTGTTGTCCCTCATACAACTGGCCTTGGCCAATCGATCCCACCTGTCCAAGTTCCTCTGGAAAGCCTTCCTGCCCTCAAACAGATCAACACTCCCACACAGTTTGGTGTCATCTGCAAACTTACTGTGGGCATTCTCAATCCCCACATCCAGGTCACGAATAAAGACATTAAACAAGATTGGCCCCAAAACTGAGCCCTGAGGGACACCGCTTGTGACCAGTCACCAGCTAGATTTCACCCCATTAATCATGGCTCTCTGGAAACGGCCCTACAGCCAGTTTTTAACCCAGTGAAGGGTACCTTTATCTCTACCATAATTCGCCAGTTTCTCCAGAAGAGTGTTGTGGGAGACTGTGTCAAAAGCCTTCCCAAAGTGCAAGTAGACAACATCCACAGCCTTCCCCCCATCCAAAAGGTGAGTAACATGGTTAGAGAGACCAGGTTGGTTAAGCAAGTCGTCCTTTTCATAAATCCATGCTGCCTGGCCCTGATCCCCTGGTTGCCATGCAATTGAGAGCTCACTCAAGATGGTCCTCTCCACAATCTTTCCTGGTACCGAAGTCAGGCTGACAGGCTTGTAGTTCCCTGGATCATCCATCCAGCCCTTCTTGTAGGTAGGTGTCATATCAGCCAACTTACAGTCATCTGGTATCTCCCCTGTTGACCAGGATTGCTGATACATGATGGAGAGCTCTCCCACCATCTTCCCTGGGTGAATGCCATCCAGCCCCACAGACTTCTGAATGTCTAGGTGCAGAAGCAGATCATTAACTACTTCTTCCTGGATTATGGGGGATGTACTGTTCATCATCCTTATCTTCAAGCTCAGGAGGCTGAACATTCTGAGAACTGTTGGTCTGCTCAAAGACAGATGCAATACTTTCTTCACCTCTGTTTAAAACCAAAATCTTGTCTTAAGAACAAAAAATACAGTTTGATGCAAATGCTGACCACTGCCAGTGAAGAATGCATTGCTATGTGGACTATTATAGGAGCTTGACCTCTTTAAATCTATAGTCCCAGATGTTATCCCAGGTGTTATAAGAGCAGGATGACATCATTGCAAGATTGCCCTTCATAACCTTTGAGAAGTCATGGAGAACAGGGGGCATCCCAGAGACTGGAAGAAGGATAATGTTACACTCTACAAGAAGGTCTTAAAGGATAATCCAGGAAATATTTGTGACTATCATACCTAGAATACTGTGTTCATTTTCAGTCCCTGATGTACAAAGAAGATGTGTACAGGCTGGAGATCTTATCACTGTGCAATATTGAAATGGGTGGTCTCCATCTTCTTTTTACAAGGAGTCACATGGAAAAGAGGCAGCATAATAGGTACAAGTAACTCCCAAGGAGATTCCAGCTAGACACAAGAGGAAAATATTTCACAATGATTCACTGAAATCATCTCCCCAGAGAAGTGGTGAATTCCTCAACACTAGACTCTTTTAAGATTCACCTGAACAGAGTACTAGACTGTGCTTTCACCAAGAAACGTTGGACCAGATGATCTTTGAGGTCCTTTCCAACCTGGAATTCTATAATCATTACAGAATGAATAGAAACATGGTAAATTTGTCCTGAGTAGTGTGGCACAAAGTCATATATTTGCAAAGCTCTACATATTAAATATCAACTTCTCCAGGGCTGGATTCATAGATGTCTGTTTTTAAATGCGATCTCTTGTGGCTCTAGCAATACAGTCAATGCAGTCAAAGATCTGATTTCATAGTAGGAATAAAATATAATAAAGCAATTGTTTTCTTCTTGATTCTGGAAGGAAAGCTATAAACCAGTACAGTCAGTAATTGACAAAGAGTAAACCATCTTGGAAAGATTACAAGGTTTTTCTTCCCTTACTTTTCATAAATATTACACACAGTATAAACAGAAATAGCTCAGATATTTAAAACATTAGTGAGAATGAATGACAATATATATTCTTACATGACTAAAGATGTTTACTGAACAAGTTCATCTCAGTACCTTTTAAGAACACTAATTGGGAGAGGAGCCATCTAATTTAAGGAATCTTTAAGATTGGTCAACTGCAAGACCAGTGGCTAAAGATACTATATGTACAGTCAAGGATTTGTACAGTAGTTAGAAAAATTTCTGAAGGCTGCACTTCTCATGAAACATCAGTGAATCTTCTTTTGAAGAACTGCTGGCTTTTTCGTTTCAAACCAAAATCTTACTTCAGGAGAAAAGACACAAAAGTGATACCAAGAAGCAGTAACTGGCAGAGTCTTAAAAGGAGGTGGATGTTATCTGATCATTGATACCAACATCTACAAGATTTTCAGGAAAACACAAACATATGACCTCCAGTCTTCAAGATGCTGTAAGTGAATGTCTTAACTTGGAAGAAAAATGTCAATTCAAGTTGTGTTGAAAATATGTATTTGAAAGACTCAGAAACATTACCATCATCCAACCTGTAAGAAAGCTACCTGTGAGCTTTCTGGTATGACTGTCTCAGTTCATAATATAAGGAATAATCATAGAGTTGGCACTTAGCTTGTACTAAAGCTAACAGAAGTGTCATGTTGCAAGACTGATTCATGTAAATTAAGCCCTAAATCTAGTGCAAACAAAATAATTCCAGAATACATTAAAGGAACAACAACAATGTCAATTGCAGGATAAAGTGGCCTGCAGGACTATGCTGAAAGGTTTTCCTAGTGGCCTAGATACCTTTAGCCTAACCCACACAAATATCTATGCACACAACCACACATGTAACAAGTCTCATTTTAGTCATAATGGAGCTAGTCACCAGGCTGGGTGCACCAGCCAGGACAGAGGTTAATCTTCCAAGCTGATTTCATCAGCCTGGGGCCCAAGGATGGAGTCCTCAAAGAGCTGAAATATTACTCAGTTACAGTGCATTGTAACCTGTAACCAGATTCAATGTTTAGTTAGAATCTCGCCTGACAATCTAAAAGCTTTTTAACTTCAGAGGTCCTTACCTTCAGCAAAAAAAACACTTACTGACAAGAAATATCTAGAGGCTTTTTAAATAAATTTTACTATCCAGCCTGAAAGTAACTAATACATCCAATAGATGAAGCTCATGAAGTATGTTGCACAGTCAGCACTGAGGGATACTGGCTGCACCAGACCCTGAAAAGAAATTCTACTTTTCTAACACTGCCCTGAGAAACAGCCAAACAAATTCTTTAGTTCTTCAATTTTCTAACAAAAAAATGGATAACAAAGCTGATTGAGTAAGGTGGCTTTGCTTCAGGAGGTTTAGGCTTGACATTAGGAAGAGATTTTTTCACTGAAAGAGTGATCCAGTTTTGGAACAGTCTGCCCATGGAGGTGGTTGGGTCACCATCTCTGGAGGTGTTCAAGATTAGGCTGGATGAAGTGCTGAGTGGCATGATCTAGATGTCAGATATTTAGGTTTACTTGGTTGGTTTTAGGTTGGGCTGGATGATCTTTAAGGTCATTTCCAGCCTCATCATTACTGTGATACTCTGATACTTCCTGAACAGTTCCTAAAGCCTGTCACAGAAAGGCTGATCATGCCTTGGCCAGCAGCCCACTGAGCAGCAGCTGAACATGTACTTCAAGACAAAGGAGAGATGAGGCCTACACCTAAAGGCTGGCAGAAAGACTGACAATGAGCAGAATGTCACCATGCTGCCAGCACTGTGATCCAGACTGCCTTGCCATCTTTTCCTAGTTACCTATAAACAGAGTAAACAGCAGAGACAAGGCAGCAGAGTGTCAGGAGTAAGAACCTTGTAGAAAAGGCAATCATGGGCACAACAAAAACATTTGAAGCCAAGGATTCAGTGTTACAAAGCAACAAAAGCAAACTATAAACCTAAGAGGTATGTCAATTATCAAGACATAAACCCTAAAATTACAAATACAAAAGTAATGTTCCTCCTGTATGCAGGAACACCAATTTCAAACACTAACAAAAAGACAGCTTGGCTGACAGCTGCTGTTGTCCAACACAATAAGAAAAAAACAACAAAAAAAATTGTAAAGAATTATTTCAATTTATCTTAAACTGCAACTAACAGTGACATATCCCCTAGGTCTGCAGCACCAAAGGACAACTGTAAGTTGCAAGTCTTGTTTTAAAATCCATAGGAATAATCTGACAATATCTTCATGCAGCACTTGGAAATCCTACCAAAAAAACACAACTTCTCATTTCTGTGTCTCAGTTGTGGAAAAATCTAAGTACTCCATCAAACATGAAGCAGCATACATGGCTGCTTCAAAATATACATCTAACTGTCCAGGCTATGGCAGCTTATGCATATACAAATGTGGCCTTTACTGTTATCTTCTATTTCATAAGCTTGCAGCATTTGCCTTAATACTTATGTTAGCAGATGTTGTTCCAGCTGAGAAAGAAGGAATTGCAATGCTGACAACAAATTAAAGCAGATGTGGTCAACTTATTAACACAAATCAAGCAAAACCCAACAAAATAAAGATCTGTTAAGCAGACACCTGAGGAGAAATCCAAGCCAGCTCTTTTAGAGATTTCGAGACAGATTAACAGTATTTGATCTTGAAGGCTTTAGTACATTGGGGAAAAACAAACCTAAAGGTGTGAAGAAAACAGATAATGCATCCTTGAAAGTGCCCAGGTTTGGAGCAGGGTAGAGAAAACACCTAGCCATAGTGCTGCCATTCAACTTTTCCATTGCTAATGCTTTCTTGGTTGGAACCGAGAGAAAGAAATGCAGGCAAACATTACAGAGAGGTCTAAATATTAGCAATACAATTGTTCAAAAAAGACTGTACTTTCAGCAGGAGGGGAATTCAGAGTTACCATAGCAGCCACCCACTCTTGGAAGGCAGAGAGGGAAACAAGGAAGACTCAAGAATTTAGATGAAAAAAATATGCTATTGTTAACAAGACAATATCCACAGATGCTAGGTGGTACAGACATGGCTGTGCTTAAATGGAAGGAGAGAGAGAACCTATTAGATAATGCATAGGCTTTGTTTTTAAATGGGTCGATCAGTACAATCACACAAGTCTGACTTGACCCTCTCAGAACCCAAGGACTCTTGATCAGCTCATTGCCTTCTTATATCTTTAAGCTGGTTTTGTTTTGGGGACAGCTGGATGAAATATTCAGGAAGGATTCTGTAAAAATCCCTCCCTCTCTCCCAAATACTTCTCTAAACCTAAAAGAAAGCATCTTTTGTATTAGAGATGATAAACTCATGAAATACTAACAGACTAATATATAGAGGTCTTCATATTCATGCCCTCAGTAACTCTTATACCATGGCTTATACAAAGACTAGGATACTGTTTAAATTTTCTTCTCCACTAAATGGTGATGTGAGAGTTGTTACTCCAATAAACTTCATGATGTGTAAGGCCATGACCCAAAACCACTGAAACTTAGCATTTCTTTCCCTGGTGTATTTCTAGCAGCAACCATGCAATATAATTTAAATAATAGCATAAATAAATAAAGGTCCTAAATTTTCCAACTACAATTCAGCCAATACATCAGAGCCATTCACTTTTATTAGGCAGCCTACAAGAATTCAGAAAGTCTAAGAGCAGTTTATAGTGCTTTGGTTAAATTATGACAGTATCATGCATCATACAGTGAGACAGTAATGACACAGGACATGCTCATTTCTGCAGTTACTGAAAGACTATGAATTCAGGAAGCAGATGACAGCAGTTTGATTTATGATTTTGCTAACTGCATACTGACCATGGAAAACATAAGGTTAAACATCAAGTTACTCTTGCTCATGTCAAGAGTCATTGATACTAGGTATTAGGCCTTACTAATGTCCATTTTTGTTTTTAAAATGTACTAATACTATTTTAATTCCTTCCTTGCAGTAGCTGAACAGTTGGTTAACTACTGTGACTCATGGCAACAGTGGAAATCCAACTTTACAGATGCACAAGAAAAATAGGAGCAATTAAAATGAAGAATACTGAATATTTTCTAAAATAGCCCACACCAAATTTAGAGATACATTTCAGTGAAGCTAAGCCTTAGATATCTCCTCAAATAAAGACAACACTATCAAGAGTCTTACACTTGCCTCAAATTAGAATAAATTTTATTGCTTATCTGTTATTTGCAGATAACACTTTCCTGCACAAACTGATGATCATACCTCTTAGACACTCCTCACAAGGAATTTGGTAAATGTTATTACCAGTGCTGCAGATTTTATGCAATTAGTTCTAAAAATCACATTCAAAACCATGGAATTGGTACACTTTGAGGATGGAGTTGGGATCTTTGCCATATCAGCAAGTATCAATTTCCAGAACAATCAGGAATGAAAAGTCAGCTCATTAAAGATATGCTCAATAGCAACAGACACACATATATAAAGAAATACTGAGGGGATTTAAGGGATGACTCCTACAGTGACCACAGAGGTACACACACATTTGGCCAATTTCCCACTGACACTCTAAGGGCAGCCAAGGGCTACAATGGGCAGTGATTACCAGTGTAGGCCAGGTAAGAGACTCCCATAGCCATGTGCTGGTAACAATTTTACTAAAACCCAGATGTGCTTCTGTTTAAGACTAGGATGATGTGCACTCCCACCTAATCCAGAAGTACTACAGAGTTAATGGAGTGGCATTCTTTTGTCTCTCTACCTGTCACCTGCATCCACACATTCCTCAGTAGCTTTTAGAACAGCTCTGATGCCAGGCAGTAAACACCAGCTTTTATCCCAAGCCTCCTCATCACTTTGGTATCAGAGAAGAGAAAGAGAAGAAGGGCTAGATTGTATTGTAGCCCACTTCATGGCAGAATAAGAACCAAACTGACTTTGCATCAGCCCTGAGATACCTATAAATACCAGTCCTAGTACCTAAAGACACGCACAGATATTAGGAAAACTGCTGAGATCACATAGTTACATATGCCCACTCATCTGCTTCATCCCACCAAAGATTAAAGCTGTGTACAATTATACTAGTCTGTGCTAAGTTGAAACATGAGAAGGAAATATTAGCAGTCACAAGCAATCCCTAGCCATATTCATTACTAACCAGCAAAGCTTCTCTCCACACTGTTTGGAAATGGAGAAAAAATAAACTAGGAACATGGTTATTCTACATGACAACCTTTCTTGGACAACTTAGCCTCTCTCAGAGAACCATTACATCTCTGTCAGAATGACCTCCAACGATTCAAATTCTCAAAGACCTCACAGTATCTCACTGATCATTTGCATAGATAAAAATTAGCCAACAGCTCTTTTATCACCCCATTCTTCCCAGTGTGAGGCATTTACTCTCACCAATATAGTGCCACTGAAAGCCCATAGTGTACTTACAGCCAGATACATAGCTGCATATATGCTTAGTGCTGCTTCTTTGGATGGAAAGGTCTTTCTGGCTTTCATGATAAGGTCTGGATTTCCAGTACAGGCATGTACGCTACTGATGAATTGTGTGTACTGTTTACATCCAAGTGCTGTATAGTTGGGTTTACAAAGTGCAAGAAAGTGTGGTGCAAGATTCCCTGTTACTACTTGTCCAGCATTTACAAAGATGTCCGTAGCAAACAGTCCAAATGCATAAATTCCTAAAGAGGGGAAAAAAAAAAAGAAAAGTTAAATTTCCCAACAACTCCAGGGCAGCATATTTAGTATTTATCACAGTAAATACTGTATACTGCAGCTTAAAGATCCTGGCTCATATTGAAGATGGTACTTTTCTACACACTGCAGCAGCAATGCACCCAACACCACCTCCTTTGGAGGAGGACAGGCACCTCTTGTGCAAGTAACCCACTTTGCTACACTCTCTAGACATATACTCCACAGTTTGGAGTACTTGCTGTATAACTTTCACCTGTGTCCACTCACAAGAAGGAATGGAGGCAAATTCTTCACCCTGTGAATCTGCTTTAAAACCAAGGAAGTCAAGCCCTGATGACAAAGTAACTTGAAAAAACACAACATACATTAGAGAAACACTTTCCTTTCCCTTGCACCTATAAAGAACTTGAAGAACTGAATAATTCAATATTGCCATGCATGAGTTGTCTTCTTTTGCTGGCTACTGTGTACATCTCTATACATGGCATATTAATCACAACATCAACAGAGTGAGCTAAAGATCGACATATTTGAGGAGCTATTATCCTAGAAAAGTTTTTTTATCAGACACAGCAGCAAAGCATTAAGCACATGTACTCATTTATTAGAATGGAAATACTTGTATCTGATTACTTAAAAGGAAACACATATATGCTATTCTGAGAACTCTTTTCTACCATTTTGGAAGCAGAAAATATGCTCTGTAAGGGAACGCAAACAGCACCCTGACTGGGAAGCAAAGCCAGCAGCTGCATTTCCACTTGAGCTGCAGATTTCCTCCTGTACGTCCCCGAGTAAAACACCTTGCTTTTCCCATACGTCAATTCACTGTGAATTCTAGCATTTACAAACTTAATGGGGCATAATGAGGACTTGGATGCATGTACACCATAACAGACATGATACCATAGAATTGTGTGCATCTCAGAAAGGTTAGGTTTTGATCTCAACTAAAGCTAGAGGACCAAGGATGATGTCTGGGATCCTTGGTTGGATCCTGGCTGGTCATCAGTGTCACACTAATACTAATTTACCCTGAGCTACTAGACACTGGTGTGCAGTGGAGTGTGAGTCACTGCACAGAAGGGCCCTTTCAGCAAGCCCTGAGGGTGTGTGCTGCCCCAACATACATGGCCACATCACTTTGTGTGAGCATAATGGATAGCAATGCCTCATCTGGTAGAACAGTGCAGAGACCCTTGTTCATCCCTTCCTATTCTCAGATTTTTACATTTTTTTTTGCTTCTGTGAGCAAGTAGGGTCCACCAAGTAGGAAGGAAATGAACGCACTCATTCCATCCACACAGAGCAACTGGAGTGGGAGGAACTCATCATCACCATCAGTCCTCTGAACCTATGCAAGACAGTCTCATTCTTAATGAAAGCAGTTAACCACTGCAGTGTGACAGCAAGCAACTCTGAAGGGAGGGAGGGCTGTTACACAAGCACTGCAAATACAGACACAGCTGCACATCCCTTCCCTCCCCCTGTGATTGGGGCACGCAGAGGGGATTAGCTGCCCCAAGGCTTTGTTTCTCCAGCTGTTTCTCTTATATACAACTGTGAATGAGAGTCAAACAACAGAACTGAGTCCTGCTATGGCATCCCTGAACTTATTAAAAAGCAGTGCCTGGGAATAATCCGTAGACATTTAGAGCGGTGATGCTTTTCCCTCCAAACATATTAACAATGAACTAAATGCAAAGGATCTACTGACAGCCACAAGGAAGTTACAGCTGACTTCAATGGAGCATAGAATTTCTACAATTTTCTAGTAAAAGCTATAATACAATCTCCATGCTAAGAAAGTAACAAAACCAGGCTTGGTTTCAAACACGTTTATACTCCAGTATCTTCAACTGTAGACATGGAAGGTCAGTCCTTTTCTTCACTTTACCCTACTCCAAGCCTGCTTTTTCCCCATTTGTGGGGAAATGTCCAGATTTTCTCTATGTTTGCTGCTGTTTCTGCAACTGTTTTTTTAATCAAAACTTCCAAGAAACTTCACTTGCTACCAAAAGGAGAAAACTCACTGCACCGGAGTTAAGACCAAACATGAAGCATTATATAGTTATCTGAATATTTTTCCCAGGAAATAATTAAGACATAACTGGTCACTGTGATCATTCAGAAAATGAAAGCTCTAATTTGTCCATACCAAGGAATCTGATGGTCCTGCGCACCAGTGGGTTTATATAACAACAGTCTCCAGTTAATAATGTTTTCTCTTGGTTTTCAAAATCCTTTGTAGCTAACTGTAGACAAAACACTGCTGTTTCTCCAACGATAATCTTAGGGAAGAAGCAAAAAATAAAAGGAGAGAAATGACAACAGATCACAGCAAGTTAAACATATCAATACTACAGAGATAATGATCTCATCTTATAGAAATAAAATAAAACTAGCACAGTTCTGCACGTTGATCTTGTGAGGAAAGCATGCCTTATGGATTGCTTCACTTTATTTGCATTAAAAGAGAACAAGCTTCTATAACCAGGACTTGGAACTAACATAACATTACCTATTATTCAGGATGTGGGGAAAGAAAGAAATTGACTAGTTCAAGAACAGGCATCATAATGCATAAGATATGGACCAAAGTGAAGGCCTAATCCTGGAAGATGTCAAACATTTCAGCTCCCAAGTAGTTTTCACTGATACTCAGCACTTCATAGGTTGTCCCTAAATTTTTCTCCTCCACATTGAGGAGAAAAGAAAAAAAAAAAATCCCAGAATTCCTGTTCACATCAGAGGACTGGTTTCCCAGGAGTTACTTTAACAGCATTTGATCCATATTTTTCCAGCTACGTTTATCAAGCCTAGCTTTAGCTTTGTTCCTCATGCTTGAACAAAGAGTCACCACTGATACTTTAAACATAGCTTTTTTTACATTCATTACACCAAAATGAACCAAGTCCTCATGCTCATAGATCACTTATGTTATGGTTGGTAAAAAAAAAAATTAACAAGCACAAATTAAAAACAATAATACTGATTTTTAGTGCAAAATACCCCTTCTAAGACATACTCACCTGAAGAGCAATTTCATTTACTTATGACAATTAGAATATTGAAGCTTAATAGTCAAAGCCAAGTCTTAAGCATATATCTGCTTAAAATATGCAGACCTCTGACATTGAAGATTTATGCCAGATATGCTCAAAAGAATAGAGCAGAAGGTTGAAATACTGACCACCATACTCTAGCTTAAAGTCAAGTAAGAAGAGTAGTAAATACTGTTGATAAGTACATTACACTTGGACAACCAGCAATGAAGACCAGCAAACTGAAGTCTTAATACTACACAAATACAAGAAATAATGCCACCAAATCTGATTAATTATCTAGGTTTCTTACAAACCTTTGACCTAACAGAAAATGATAAACATTTTCATGTATCATAATAGTCTGAATGGTTCTACATACAGCTCTGGTTGGGAAAACCCCCTATAGGTGAAGTTGTTGTCAATAGGAAAAATGACTGACTTTAGTTATTTGGACATCTACACAGACGACTTTGGGCTGATTGTGACATAGAGAAGAGGAGAGAGCCTCTCATAAATAATGTGGCAAGCATGCAAATAGAAAAATTCACTTTGTCACAAAAGCCAACCAGTAGAATTTTTAGATGAAACAGAAATTTCAATAGCTGAACTAACAAGTATGCTTTCTCTACTTTGTCACAAGCAGATTTTCAGAATACTGAAGTACAATTCCTTCATATATATTTAAGAAATTACTGGCATCTATGTAAAACACAATTCAATCTTGAATTCAAGGTCATCAAAGCCATGATAATAAGGAGAATTCAGACCAATGACCCCCATAGGTCTCATGAAAAAAAAAATACACATGAAAAATAGTTTTGGTATGATTCATAAAGGTGAACACTGAAACACTAAGACTCTTGCTGTGAGTCACAGTAGCTTCTTTCTTTCCTTGGGAATAATGAAACATCAAGGACTAGGCAGTCTCAAATGAGTTAGATTCTGCACTTAACTGATTTTTTTTTTCCAAAGTCAATAATGTTCAATAAAATTATTGCAGACTTTCAAACTCCAGGAAAAAACAGAATCCAGCATAAGGGAAGCACCTGTGCTACACAGTGCTCAACCTTTTGCTAGAACACAAACAGAAAATGTGCCAGCAAGCTCAACTCTCCAGCTCTGAGCAGGGCATCTGCTAACCTAGGAACATAGGGTTTTTTTGGGTTGGTAGGGAAGGTGGAGTTAGGAAGTGTAAGAACTCTTCATTCAGCTTTAGGAAAGGAGACCCTCACTTCCAGCAACCTGCCTTCGTCAGCTACAGTCCTTGCTGCTGGCAACAGTTTTTCTTTATACATTTCCTGTCTTTGATGCTGAATCTGGATGAAGAAAACCACCTGCTCCAAGAACAGCATAGAGCAGTGTTCACATTTTAAGTGGAATGAAAATACTCTTAGAATGGGTGTGTAGGTACAAGGGTAAGAACAATGCAGAACTCTGTAAAGAGAAAGCTTCTGCTATACTACACCTAGTGCTCTGCCCTAGTAAGGACAGTAGAAGTAATCAGAGTGGGATATACCATTGAGCACAACAGCCATTAATGTCTATTAATGTTATTCACCAGCCATTAAAAGCTGAGATCATCCTTCCCTAAGGCTGAGGAAAACCTTTTGACACTGCATGTGGAGTATAAGAAAAAGAACAATTTTTACCTGAAGACCATCAATACATAATACCAGATTTCCAGTATTCTAAAGAATATATATATATTTACAGTTTTCAAGTCCTTAGATAAAAACACAATGCACATAACTGTTACAAGGGGCAAATTAAGAACAGTCACCCTACAGGCATCAGTTTACTGACAGGCCTTTACTTATAGTATCATGTCCTTCTACTACTATAACTTTCCTCTGTAATCCCTTACTCATGGTTCACAAAATAGTTTAATAGGAACAACACAAAAATCATCCTACCTAGAGGTATTTAATATTAATACATACTTCATAACTAGCATTTAAATAATCCTTTCTCTTTTATAAAAGCATGGAAAAGAAATATTATCCCAGCAAAGTCTACATTACAGGAAAAGTTCTTATATGTATCACCATGTCAGTTGTATCCTGCCTGAAATGTGACAATCCATTCAACAGCCAGAAAGAGAGTTTAGGAAGGACAACATCTAAAACTAATATTTGTTATTGTTTCACCTCTTTAGGTTGCAATGATTTTATTAGCTGACGAATTTTCAGTGTTTTTGTAATAGTGATATGTTTATTGCCAACCACCCGATACCTGTCCATTTCCTGGTTTTCCACACAGGATACGTAGTATTTAGCACACATAGCCTACATTGATTTCTTCCCCCAGTTCATTTTTATCTCTGTATTAGTCATTTTTCTGAATCCAGGCAAGATGTTCCTAGTTTTAGCACTGCATGTCAATGTAGACATTGAATTTGTCCTTCTCAAAATCATCCATCCAGTATTTTCCTAACTTGGTTCTAAATTCTGAGCTTTGTTTCAACTTGAAATGTCAAACCCGACTCATTCCAAATATTAGACATACAGCAGCTCTGACCTTGCCGATTTTCCAGTAAATTGACCTAGCAAATAAACTTCCCTTTGTGTCATATATGGTTTACAACTGCCAGCACCTGGCAGTTTGATATACTAATGAGGTTTATTTGATGGACTACCTTCTCATATACAATGTGGTCCTATAAAACAAATATGATTCAAGTAATAAACATTAATCTGCATGACAAGAAATCTGATGCTATATTAACAAGATACATCCTGAAATTTAAGGTCTATAATCTCTATTTGTATTTGGAAAGAAACTCCTGTGTACATATTCATAAATCTTTTCAGATAACACCTAATTTGGGGTATATAAATGCTAATGAAATATTTCACAGGGAACGTGGAAGAATACATGATAGAATAGATTCCCTTTCTGCCAGTTCTCATGGTTAAGCAGTAGCTACAGCAACCGCTCACATAGATGAGCAACACTGAAAAGCAGTTATTGCATTAAAAAGGCCACTAAATATTCATCCACATTCTCAACTTCTCCAGTTCAGAACAGCTGACAGTACTGTGCACGGTAATTTCTGACTAAATTATCTCTTCCGTTTAGGCATGACTTGAGCCCTCACGAATATGGTCTCACAGAAGCCTTAAAGAAATAACATAGCAAAGGATTATCCATATGGCGACTAAGCATCTCAGGCTAGTCCACGGCTTCACGTTTCCTTATCGGGTAGGAAGGAACAACTGAAACTAGAGCTAAAAATCGTGGGGATTATCTTTATATCTCTAGGTAATTTGTTACCATTTAAGTTGCTTGGCCTCCCCATTCATTACGCTTACAAGGTCCCACTTAAATGTGGGATGGTCCTTTATTTTTTCTTAACTCACAGTAAAAACACGGGCTCTTTCTGGTCTATTTCCCCTTTGAAAATGCCATCAACGTACCACAGAGCATAGTGGTCTCGAGAGTTTAGAGCATTTAACATCATAAGCCGGGGAGTTTAGTGATGATGTAGATAAGCGCCACTCTACACTTGAAGCTAAAACTGCTGTGTGAGGTGACAGCCCCGGCAGGAAAAGCAGCAACAGTGTTTCCAGCAGCAGCAATTTGAAGTTCATCACGCAGAGCTTTCCCCTGAGGCCATTTTCTTTCTGTTTTTCTTGTCCTCCTAGCTTCTTGCTTGCTTAAACTGACAGCAAATGCCCTGGTTGATTTTTACACAAGTACATTATCCATAGTAAAAAATGACCAGTAGTTTAGAGGAAAATGAGAAAATAAACTTAGAGAAATGTCTGCTATTGATTCCATTAAAATATGCATCCCCTGTATTCAGCATGGCAATACAGGACTATACTGCAGCTCACTTCATCTTGTGAAGGTCTGGAGAAAAGATATGAAAACTGCATTTCTAGGGAAAGATGTGGAAAAAAATTCAAGGTTTGTTTGTTTGTTTTTTTACCAGAGAATTTTGTTTTTAAAAAGACATACACTCCATTTTTTGAGAATAAAGAAAGGTGAATGTTGCTCAAGTCACAAAGGGTTTGTTAGTATTTGGAAGCAAGAGACAGATAACAACCAAGCATTCACAAGCAGGGAGCTTCAAGCGAATCCCAAGAGCACATAATCAGAGATAAGGACAACATTATTCACTGTTGTATCATTATTTATCTCTTTACAACAGGAAAGAAAAAAATAAATTTAATTCCAGTGTCTCTTAAAAACTTCAATTTTTTTTCCTCCATTCCCACCCCCCTGCCCAAATGAACTGTTGATCATGAATGCAAATGTGTTACCAAAGAGGCAAAGCCCCTGCACAGCAGCAAACTGTCACCAGGGCCAGAATCACACAACACCAAAGTTGGGCTATGTAAAATATAATTTTGAGAAACAGGTACCAAGACATCACTACTTCAAGCGGTAACAAGAGAAAGGCCTTGTGCCATCACCACAGAAGGCCAGAACACAGACCTTAGTGCTTGACAGCTAGTCCTACACTTGAGGCTCAATGACACAAGGAAAGGGGTGAGCAAGCAGCCCCACCAGGGTGCACCAGCCCTGCCAAGCTTCACCTTGATGGGAACTTTCACTCTGCATTCACCTACTTTGCTTGACATTATATTGTCTACTCATGTCTGCTAAACCTTTTATATTGCTGTGAGATGAAGAGTATTGAGCTACTATGCACTGAGGTTCTCCAGGGGATTAGAAACAACCAGCACATTAGGAAAACAAGTTCAATAGTGCTAACTTAGCAGTCTGGGGGCCAAGTAAGTGTCCAGCACCTGACTCCAAAATTAGGTGATTGCTGACATAGTTTCACAACACTGAGACAAGTATTCTTGGTGAATACATTCCAAGAGGCAGTAGACAAGTGACTTTGGTCAGAACGCTAGTCCATGCACCAAGACTTTTCTAATTTTAAAAAACAACACCCAAAAGCTAGAAAAATATATTAGTCTAGAGAAAATTCTCAGCAACTAAAAATCCCTAATTTTGTTCTGAAATTAGCAAGGGAAGGAATAAATAATTCCAAGCTCATTGCTTCACCAGAGGTCAGTTGATTTTAGTCTTCTGATCTCTGAGTAATATTTGGAAATGGTGGTCAGGTATTTAAAAAATTAACTTTACATAATTTTTTTTCTTTTTGCAGGTGTCTATCTTCAACTTTTAAAATATCATAATATTTTTAAAGGAAAACCAAAATGTTCAAAGCCCTACCATTTACCTTCCCTATTAGAAAATGAATCCCATACAGTGTGTTCAGCTCTGTACTCAGCTGAATCAAGGAAATCTTCTATTGGACTTCAAGCACTATACATGAAACAGACTCTGGTTCCTTACGGCCTAGTCTTGATAAGTCCTTTTGTTCCTTGCCTATCCAAGAAAATAGCACTTTGGCTCTTGAGGAGATTAGTTTCTTAACCCTTCCATATATGTTGAAAACATTAGTCCAAGATAGGTACCACAGCAATGCTTATGATACCCATACCAATGATCATTTCCACCAATGATACTACTTTAAGCCTTAAAACTTAGGTGATCTAGACAACATCACTTTTCTACTCAGGACGAATATTCAGTTGCAAGATTCAACATAAATGGTCATTCATCCCTGTTTGAATAAAAACTGATCACATAAAAGGCATCTCTTAAAGATTCTGCTCACAAAGTTGTGGTTTTATAGTCAGTATATGACTGGAGCCAACTGTTCTCAACAGCTCAGAGGAGAGAGAATATCTGAATTTCCTGATTTTCCACTATCTATCTTACTTACATCTCACTTCTACTTCAGACCAGATACACATTGCAGATATGCTAATCCTGAGATCCATTCAAGGAAAGCCTGTTTCACCTAAATTCCATCGCAATCAAAAAACTCAAACTGAAGGACCAACACTGCATCAGTACAAACACCATGTGTTTTACTGTGAGAAAAACAGACTGCATTTATGGTTAATATCTGCAAGACTCCACAAAAATTGTTCTCTGGATTTTGACAAAGCATTTATGTCTGCAAAACACACACATACAGTTGTTTTTGACTTACTCATTGTTGATTCGTATTTGACTCATAATGATAGATTTAAATAGCTCAATAATTCTACAATTTTTATTAACAATTGTCTTCACAATAAAATAGATTTTGTTGAAAGCACATAACTAGCTCTACCAGTTCACTTTACAATTATCTTAGGGTACAGTATAATTGCCAACCCAAACATATTAAGGTCATGGTCTTTTTTTCAATTGAAATCAAAAGTAACACCCCTACTATATTAGTCATGAAAATCTATGTATTAATGAAGTATTACTTCAGTCACTGAAGGGGGTTAGAGCATCTTCCTTTTGATGAGAGGCTGAGAGACCTGTGCCTGTTTAGCCTGGAGAAGAGGAGACTGATGGAAAAATCTCATAAAAGCTTAAGAGTATTTAAAGGGTGAAATTCAGGATGGTAGGACCAGGCTTCCCTGTGGTGCTCAGCAATAGGAAAAGGGGCGATGGGCATAATTTGGAACAGAAAAGGTTCAATTTGAACATAAGGAAAAGCTTTTTTACAGTGAGGGTAACAGCACTGGAACAGGCTGTCCATATAGGTCATGGAACCCCTGGCTGCAGAAATATTCAAAACTCGCCTGGACATCTTCCTGTGTGATCTGCTCTAGAAGAAGCTGCTCTAGCAAGGGGTTGATCTCTAGTGGCCCCTTCTAACCCCTACCATTCTATGACCTTGAAAGCAGGGAAATGGATCTTGGCTATGAATGACATCCCAAGAAGATAATGAATCAAAACTAGGAATCCATTTTTTCAGGGAAGTAAAACTAAACATTTTGGAAAGAGGTCTAAATCAGAAAGAAAAGTCCAAAACTGTAATGTTCACTCCTGAATGTATTACCCTAAAGCCATTCTTCTTAGAGAAAGCAGTAAAGCATTATTGTGCAGGATATGGGTGTCATTAAAAAGGAGCCATAAACATTTTAAAAATCAGCGCATGAAAAGCTCTGATCTAAAACTATGAGTTTATCCTGAGTTGTCTCACACACAGGTTATCTGTGTGCAACATGCATATTTAGCATAAAAACAGCAATAAAACTACTGCATGACAAACTCTAATCCACAGTTCTAGTGCCTCTGAAAGCCAAGAAACAAATGATGAAATATAAACTTGAAAAGAAGAGATGGCATCTTGTAGTGATATTTCAGTGACACAGTCAAAGCAAACAAAACCATGGTTCTTCCAAAGTTAACACCTGAAGATTCACTGACTTCAGGCAGACCCATGATGTTATTTGTGGAACAGCAAATAGAGGTGCTGATCAGTGAGAGAGGATCAGCAATAAAGAGATCAGAAGTTCCTCTGCCAGACATATACCACATAACTAGCAAGCTGAGATACAAAACAATGTGTGACCATTCACCTGCATTCCTTTTCTCAGACTTGGAAGCTGTAATTTTACAGTGTGTGACTACTTCTCTTTAAGAATGTTGTTAAATTACTATACTGAAGTGATGTTTATTAGAAACAGAATCTTAGTGAATCCATAGAAGTGGGAGTCAAGAACTGCTTATGAGCAATGTAAGCTTTAGTAATTATCTCTTAACAAAGCAGTGGTAGTGAATCAGCCAGCAAACTTTTACACAGAACATCACATAGCAGTAGCATATCCTGTTTGTCTTTTTTTACATATACATGCAGAGGAACAATTTCAATAATGATTCCATATATCCTGTAGATCAAATACAGGGCATTTACTTTCTGATTTTCTGCAAATATGATCTGCACCACTCTTGTCACTCTTTCAACTCTGCTACACAATGTCCATTTTAGTACTCCTGCCACAAATCCAGATGGCTGCAGATGTGCAGCTGGCAACACTATGTTGTCTGACCCTGTTTAGGAGTTTACACAATGCAGCGCTTGAATTAAGAGGAAGTCCCAAGTGCCCTCATTAACACAGCAGCCAATGAGCTGAAACAGGAGCAACAAGAGTGGGAAATCTTAGCAAAAAATTCCTAGTACAGGAAATGCCTACAAGACAGAGAGGAGATTGTATAATTTGCTGTGAAGGCAGTGAAGCATAAAAACAGCTCTTTTAGGCATGCAGTGATATTCTGAAAACTAATTGCGAAGTCCACAGGCCAAAGCAAGCCCAGTTACCTTTCTTCAACATGTGACTGCCACATATCAAACAGGGCATAATGATTTTACCCTAACAAGGATCACGTACTTTGTATAGGATAGTAAAATAAAAGTAAACACTATGCAAGACTTATCAAATATATTTGAAAAAACTCAAGTGGCAAGACAAGTATTTTAAATGATATATGAGTCTATGTAAAAACTGTAGATCTTGCGAAGCTTTGACACTGGCTGACTTCAAGGCAGTTTGCATTTAGTCTTTTCTCTGAAGATAAATGTGTATTAGATAAAATACTCAATAATTATATAAATGTGTGAACATGTGTTGTGTTTTTAATCACTGTTGAATATGATCTCATCAATTTACTATAAGAAAGAGAAGTTCAAAGCATGCTGTTTTAAAAGATGCTTTCACACATAGGAAAATCTTCTTTATTGAAAGTTAACAAGAATTGAAACTCACTGAATTGCTATCCCAGAACATGTTTAAAGAACATGTTATGTATGGAGCTTAGGGACATGGTTTATCAGTAGACTTGGTACACCTGGGTGAATGATAGGTCTCGGGCTTGAAGGCCTTATCTAGCCTAAGTGTTTCTATGATTCTACAATAACCTTCTTAGGTATTCCGGCATAGCAAACTAATTCTTTCAGGCATTACTTTTTTGCCACTGGCATTCAAGATTAAAACCACATGTGAACTAAACTATAGATACAGATCAACCACATAAACATGACTGGTTTTTTGTAGCATGATATACATACATATACATAAATATATTGCATATACATAGAATCATCAGGGATCAGAAGGGACCTCGAAAGATCTAGTCCAATCATCTAGTCCCCTGCCACAACAGACACCTAGACCAAGTCACAGAACAGAACATCACAGATTGGAAGCAACCTGGAAAGATCATCCAGTCTAATCCCCCCGCCACAGCAGGATCATCTAGACCAAGTCCGGGTGGATTTTTACAATGTCTCTAGAAAAGGAGACAATAAATGCTTTATTATTTAACTTTTAGTCACAAATAATGAAAATCTATTAATAAATAAAGAGATACTAAGTAAAGTTGCAGTATTGACTCATAAAATTAACGTGTTTCCATGAAAAGATTCTATCAGCACCACACTCACTATTCCATCTCAGAAAGCCTATTTCAAGCAGCACTGAGTAACATGCGGATAACAAGATAAAAGTCAGCATCTGCCTAGCTATTATTAAATTATTTTCATGCACAAGTCTCCTAGTGCTCTACAGAGAAATATGATCATACTATGACCTCTTGACTGCTAGGTAGTAGAGGCTAATTGCTTGGGTGGCCAGATCCCTTTATCAAGGCAAAGCCTGAGAATGGTCACAACCCATATTCATACACTTACTCTGCCATGAACCATTTACCTCTATTCAGATGTCCATGAACTAATTACATGTCCCAAGGTCAGTCTGCCAACAAATCTCATACTGCTTTGCTAAATGCTCTGGAAAGAGTTCCCATGCTCAAAGCACTGACTTGTGGTTTGGCAGAGAGGTCAAAAAGAACCACACGTACAATAGCCAGCTTGTCCTCAACTCCACTTACATGAGCCTACTTCTGGTCTACAGCACAATACAGCACAAGCTCCTCATTCCTCTAGGACTCATTCATACCTGTGCTGTTCGAATGCACATAATGGCAAAGACCAGACACAACCCAATAAGTCCAAGAACAGCCCCCATAGGGAAAGCAAAGGTAAAAACTGAGCAAAGACACCAAAATCAGTCCACTTACATATGATCAAGCTACTATTACATGTATGCTGAAACTCAGACACATCTGCACCCACTCTGTAAAATCCCAAAATGTAACACATATTGGCCTGAGTCTTGATTAAAGCAGATTAAGCTCAAATACTTCACCTTGTGCTCTCCAGCAACTGTAGGTTGCACATGGTTGGTTACTGCAGCTCAGCTGACCCATGATTAATGAATCTTTAAGCAGAATTAATTCAGTCATGTCTGAGCTCTAAATTACTATAGACAGGTTACAGAAATACCTTTTACTACCCAAAATAACTACACCAACAAGGCAAAGTCCACTTACTTATCCTGATGTTTAATACCTGATTTATAAAGGTGAAAACTACTGACCATGAAAGACCTCATATTATTCAGAGCTTGAATGACAAAATAAGTAAGATATAACTCCAAGTCTGTTTACAGACATGATAAAACCTACCAGTCTGAAACAATGGGTATTCCATAACGTTATATAAAGACAAAAAGAACTCGAATAGTAGGGTACTGTTCTTTTCTTGATATCTTTTATTATTACTTATAAAATTAATTAATGCCTTCATAAACATTCCTTAAACCTACATCAGTGAGAGGCAGAGAAAAAACAAAATACTATTTGTAAAGAAGAAAGCCTTTAAACATAGCTGTACTGCATTTACAATTGATTGTACATTAAAAAGTACATAAGATTACTAAAATTTTCATAAGTAATTTATAATAATTACACAAGGGATAATTGATGTATTTATACAATACATGCAAAATTACAGGTAACAGTTTATGTTCTCCAAAATGGTAAATGGAAGTGAAATCTGCAGTCTACTGAATTTTCACCCAGTACAGCCAGAGGGGGTTTTTACAGCACCTTGTATCCCAGGAAACAGCATTAAGGACTGAGACAATTTTAAAGCAATACAGAACACTTCATTAAATTAATAGTAAATTTAAAAAAATAAATATAGAAATTCCTCTGCTAGGTTTTCTTAGTGCTTTGCACTTAAATATATTCCAACTTGCAGGTCAAAATATGTGTGATCTTCGCAAAGCCACAAATAGCAAGTGCTATAACTTGTGCTCTCCTAGTCCCTCACCAATTGGCACACACTGTACTATGTTAGAATATTAAGGGCTAGCATGCTTACAACAGATACTCCCTATCAGAACAGCACATCACAAGTACATGTTTTCTGGGTGCTAAAGTGGTATATCCACCTCAGCTATGCTTTCTTATTTGTGACCTATAAGGTACCAGACCTCCGCTAAATAAGAGCCATTTATGACAAAATCAGGTCCACTGCTTGATTCAGTGCTGCAAGAGCATTGTACAGCGTTTTAAACATCACACCATTTAAGGCTGAAAAGCACAGCTAAAGATTCTTACAATTCTACTTTGTCATATATTATATATCATACAGACAGACTTGTGATTCTTCAACAATATACACCAAGCAAGAATTGTTTGGTTGAGAAACTGATTATTACTTCAAGCCTAGTATTTTAGGTTACAGACAATGTACACAAATTTCCTAATCTTGTAGGCTTAGTTGGATTAACAGTTTCTCACTTAAACGTAAGTGCAATGCTTATAGGACAAGCAGTCATTCAGCTGGTACAAACAGTCCCATTAGCCTCACTCACATCTGCTTGCCATTTGGCTTGCAGAGAGACAATCAAGGGATGAAGCATATGGCCTCGATATTGTTAATGTTTGTAAGCAGCATGCACAGCAGAAATAATACATTCCTGTGTAAGTGCAAACAGAACTTCTGCAGGTGTCATTCATGTAAGCCACCAAAGCACAAGAGGAAGACACTTTAATAAAGAATTTTCAAGAAAGCCCACAATGGTTCTGAGTCTTTTATTGCTTCTCCTGGCTAGAGCTCTGTGGATTAGTGGTTTTATGGTGGGATAAAAGCAGCATCAGACTATCAAACCATGTATTTGTGTTGCTATGCATCCCAACAGGCCAATACTGACATCTGGTACACAAAGTTACTGCAGACCTTAACAGTGTGATTTATTTTTCATTCTTAAGTAAAGTTGCAATGCAATTAGCCTTTTACAAAGGAAGTACATAACATAAATTGCCCCTTAACTTTAAGATCTCCTGCTGCTATTGGCCCCTTCCAAAAACAGTCCCCAGCATTTGCACTTTATAAAAACAAACACAGAAAAACCCAAAACAACCCCAAAAACCAACTCTGTAAGTGTTGGGTTGGGTCTGTTGTGGGGTTTGTTTTTTTTTTTTTTTTTGGGGGGGAGGGTAAAAAAAGCAAGAATGAAACAACTAGCTTTGGCTAATCAAAGATATTTCATGATTGTTGAAATAGGTCAGATATCAAGACAGTAAAATAATTTGCATTTGATTTCAAAGGCTAACTTTAGTCTACTCAATCCACACAATTCTAATAGCTCTAATCTTCTGTTGTATCACCACTGTCATGTCAAAAAAAAAAAAAGTATTAAAAAACCCCAGCTTTTAGGGGAGCAATAAAAAGCACCAGGACAGACTGAACACTTTGCTGTGTCTAGATTACTCTACACAAGCATAAATAATTTGAGTAACTCACTACATATTCTCAGTATTTTTTATGCCCTGTAACACAGAGCTGCTGGCAACTGCGCATTTTTACATTATTTATCAAATTTCCCCGATCTCTTTCTGGCAGAAGTGAAAGAAGAGCTTCATATCCTTCAGGATGCACAAAGGACACTTACACTTTGAGAAAGAGAACAGAAGAAAATTCTGTTCAATTCTACCCACGTGCTTTACTTTTTTCCAATAGTATCAGCATCCATACAACAAGTGACTTGGTAGCAGCCATGAAGCAGAAAAATAATGAACCTATAATAGATTAAAGAAACATTTGAAGGCAGCACTTTTTTCTGTCTAAGGTCAGGAACAAAAAAATCATTTAGACTTCTCAGGCATGAGGTAAATTTACATCTTCCTGCTATAGCAAACTCACAGATATTTCCAGAAACATTTATTTTCCACAATGTAATTCAAGATTGTATTTTTCCTTAAACTTTAACAAATAGACAACAGAACATCCTGATGTTCTAGAAGTAGATCATAATGGATCACAAGCCAGTACTCTTTTTCACATTCAGCACTAATTTCTTTCAGAACAGAATAGTTTCAGTGAACAATGGCTTAACTAAAAGCTACTGTGACAAGAACAATTTCAAAACTCAGCTTGATTAAAATCTGATCAGCCCCTGATGTCATAGCACAAAGAATCATAGGTACCAGAAGGAAAATAGGGACTGCCAGAAGGAAAATAGGTACATTTAAAAGGAAGAGTGAAATAGGTGCATGCCCAATCACATCAACTGCATTTATGTGCTAGAAACAAGCAGTGCATCTCCCTCAGATCCCTGCCTCCATTTCTACCATTCTTGAGCTGCTCTGGCCTGGAACTGTTAAGAGAAAATTCACTGAAGAAGGGAGAGACATAAAATCTGTGTTGATCCTTCAAAAGGTAGCTTCTCTTTCTCTGTAATAAGAGAATGATTTAGACTTTGGTCTGCTTTTTTTAAGTATCTGGGTACAGTGAGTTCACTACATGAAAAATGATGTTGCGCCTCTCACTTCACAGTCTTCTTTCATTGGGTTTCAAAATTCCTTCCTCAAATGACCAGAAAGGAGAACTCACCTAGTCATAGAATCATCATGGCTGGAAAGGACCTCCAGGATCATCAAGTCCAGTCCTCATCCCAACATTTTCCTAACCCCTAGATCATGGCCCCAAGTGCTCTATCTACTTGCCTTTTAAACACCTCCAGGGATGGTGACTCTTCCAACTCCCTGGGCAGCCTGTTCCAGTACCCAACTACTCTCTCAGTAAAGAACTCCTTCCTAATAACAAATTGCATCAAGGAAGTTTAGATTTGAAGACATTTCCCTTAATTTCTATGTCCACTCCTCAACTGGGATGTGCCAATTTAAAGATTCATCCAGTCTAATAAAAACTATCAAACATCATGTCTGAACTACATATATTTTCTAAATTATGTTATTAGAAGGATTATCCCAAAAATCCTAGTCTTTAAATGGTTGACAGAGAAAATATTACATGCTAGGAATTCATCTAAGCATAAAGAAAAGTGTATATTTTATAGATAAGTACTGTAATAATCTGCTTGAAAATAAAAATATTTGAATAACAAAACTGTTTATACATCTTAATGAAAGTATGTCATTATCTCCTCTTGGCTTTTATTCAGCTGCTAGCATCCATCTTGGGTCCAATACATTGAATGTTGTATCATCTATTGCCAAAATAATGTTGACATTTGAAGTAGTCCATATTGGAGTGTGAACTTAAGAGATTCCTCAAGCACAGTTAACAGTATTTTAGAGAGATCAAAATTATTAAGAACTACCAGAAAGAAATAATGCAGATCTGATCTCTGTGTTGATTCTGAAAACATGAGAAACTAGCCTCACAGTTCCACAGATCATTTCTACTGGAAACTAAAGGATTAGACTGACATCTATTTCCCAAGCTACATCTGTCATAACAAGTCTAAAAAAGTAACCAGCCCACTGAGCAAGAACTGGCACTTTGGGAAATAGCTTAAATAGCACTGAGCTCTCAACTAGCACTTTTATGTTTAATACATATTTGAATAGACTCAAATCAAGAGCTTATTTCTTATAACCTTCACATTTGACTTTAAGATAAATATTTAAAAAATAGAAGTATCTAGAATTCCTCAGTATAACAGGTATTTCTGGATATTAGTGCTATGAACAGTAACGGGACAGGAGCACAGAGGCAGCAGGATTCTTTCAATCCCAAGTCATGAGGACAAATGGGAAAAAGAGAGCCCACAGGGATACTACCTCCACGGAAGTCTCATTCTTCCACCACAGAATCTCATACCAATGGCTTGACATTCTTCCAATTGCAATTTCAACCTCATTTACATGTCATAGAATATTTTACTGTTAGTCTACCTAATGCTCCTTATGCAAACACATCTCACTCAAGACACTACTTTATCTGTGCTTAAAGGCGCGACTTGGGAAACCAACCACAAATAATAGTCTAACATTGAAATAGATCACACTCTTTGTTCTGTGTTAGGCTGCAGTTGTTTTCAGCTTCTTCCCCCCCCATTAAAAACCCAAACATTTGGCTCCTCAAAATCCTTCACTGGAAGAACTCAGACTACTGAGTTAACAAATAAGAAACAGAGCCTACACTGTTTGGATATAATCTACAGAACACAGTAAATCAACATTGTATCCTGTTTCATTTCATGGAATCAGCATAAAAGTGAAACCAACTGGAGAAAGGGCAAGGAAGACTTGATTCTTATCATATAGAACAGCTGCTGAATTGCTCTACACACTACCCACAATTGCTGTTACACCTATGTACGTACCCTAGAATAGTTTGGTTTGGAAGGACCCTTAAAGATCATCTAGCTGTGACCCCCTGCCATGGGCAGGGTCCACTAGATCAAGTTGCTGAAGCTTCATCCAACCTGGCCTTGAATACTTCCAACAATGGGGCATCCACAACATCTCAGGGAAAGTCTGACGTTGTAGGGTCTTCAAGCAGATATGTCTATTAGTGGACAATAAATTGATTACTGCTTAAGTGAGTAGCAAAATAATCTGATTTCTTACTAGCTCCTGCATGACCTAGAAGATTTTGTAGAACAGAATAGTGTTTATAGGTACCTCCCTGTCAAATTACGCAGCTTATTACTGACACCTCAGCACATGCATTTTGGTGCTCTGTGATCACATACTCAGCTATAACACATCCACTGAGGTCTGCTGTTGCTCTGATGTGGCACAGGAGTCCTCGATGAGCAGCCGTGCAACAGCCTCACAGCAGCAAGAGATCCATTGCTGATACTTTATTTTTTCAATCTTTCCATGCACCTTCTATTTAAAAAGTTACTGGGAAAACTTACTCTCTAATTTTAGAACAGCTTCATCAAAATTCAATGCCGTGGAGCCATTGATTGAGCCACATTAAAAGATCCTAGGTCATCCTGAAGCACTCGATGGCTCCAATTCAGTAAGCCTCACTCTTCAAAACATCTAGTTTTGAATGCCAACATAAATACTCTTTGTTGCTCTATCTCAAAACTCCAAATAGAGTATTAACCCACACTAAACTAAGAAAAAAAAAAAAAAGGATATTTTTCTGAAAACTCTCACAAATCATAGTATTTAATAAGCTACATTCTACAACAATAATTATTTTGAAAGAAAAAAAACCCCAATTTTCTTCACTGGCCCACAATTGTATCTTTACAGGCAGAAATCTCTTTGTTACAAGATTCATTTTAATATTTCATTTATAGAAAAAAAACCCCTAATTATACAGAACATCTATGTTCAATAAGTTATAGACAAGACAAATAAAAGAATTTAGTGAATCTCTGGAAACTTGAGAAGGAAGTTTGACTACTACTAGAAGTGTATAAGTTGTTTTGGTGAATAAATATTACCTCCATCACTTCATCCAATGAAAAGAATAAAGGCAATGTCTACATCCTGCATAACTGAGTAAGAGCTGCATTAGTAAACACTAAGTCCAGGGGAATCACCCAAGGAGAATCAGAACTGAATTCTGCCTAAAGCCTTAAAACTATTGCTATTATTTAATAATGTTAATGATTAGACTTAATGCTGTTGAACTCATGAGATACCCTAGGGCTGAGTTTGCCATTTAATAATTTCTTTTGAAGTGCAACACAGGCACCTGCTGTATTGTTTTCCATACCCTGACTTCTCAATGCTTTTTCCCTGAGAGACTAGTGACTGGGAGAGAGAAGGCACAGTTAAATATAATTAAATTCTATTATTAGCTTTTTTAGAAAGGATAATTACAATACTGCCAAACCAAAATGTCATGGTGATTTCTCTGACGTAATCATTTAGCACCCAGGAAATGAATGGAAACTACCAATCCATTTTGCTGACACATATTAATAAAAAAAGATGCTCATCATGCTTATCTTTAAAACTTCCTGGGCTAAACAACATAGAATTAAAAACAAAGCATCACACGCAAAGCACCAAAAATTATAAAAAAAGAAAAACATAAACAACAAAACCCCCTTTAAAATCTCAGTGGTGCTTGGGGGTTCAAGAAAGCAAACATGTAAAGAGAACGGTCATCTAATTGATGTTAAAATAAAAAGGAAATCAAAACCAAAAGGCTACATAAGGTGCGTTGTCAAACGATGTAGCTCAAGTGCTGGGGAAAACAAAGAACAAAGTATCAAATACGAAGTCGGAGCCTGACCATGAGGTTTTCTGTTGGATACTATCTGAGTCCTCACGATGCTACAATGCAGAAAGTAGTCGTGTCTGGGGTCACCACAGTACAATGAATCCTTCTCTCACTATGTTTTCTTTTCTATATTTTCCTAAAAAATTAATCAATCTGTGAAACAAATAATTGCTATCTTAAGAAGCTACTTATTATTGTATTTTTATTTTAACACATGCAGCTGATTAAATAAACTCCTTACAAGGAGTTCCTGTATGTTTCATTGTGGATGCACCTAGTGAGCCCATACATAACCCAGACGTGATGGTTAGATACTCCCATCTCATTCACACTCTTTGCTCCACGCTGTGGTCAGGGGTTAGTAAATGATGCTGATGCCCTTGCTATCTGAAAACCTAAGTAGTACATTCAACAACTTCAAAGGAAGACAACCCACTGCTCTACCCCTTCTCAGCTGTTGACCAAAAAACCCAAATTAAAATCAATGAAATAAATGTCATTTTAGACAAATCTATTTAAACCTGAGTGACGAAAAATCACCTTCAATTAGAGACACACAGGTCTAATTTGCCCACACACCATTAGCCGTGACACACGGAGACAACGAAAGCGAGCAGTGCTCCCTGTGCCTTGCATACAAGCAGTTTGCTTGCAAAAACCGAAATTGACAGCGGGGTTTTCTAATTAGTACCTGATGAAATATTAGGAAGCGGTTGCTTACAAGCAAGTTTCTCTCAGATAGTCCAGCGATCTGCAACCGACACGCGTTTCGAAAAAGGAAAGAATTTTTACCAAAAGGAGTCGAACGGGGCTGACAATGCAGGCACCGGCAGTTACATAAATGGGGACTAAAAATAAACTTGGGAGGCGCAGGGTGGGCTGGGGCCGGGGCGCAGACCCGCAACGCCGGTAACACGGGAGGTCCCACCCGCCGGTCCCTCGCCCCGCCGGCCCGGCCCGCTTCAACACGTTGCCCGCGGGTTTTCGCGGCGGGCCGGGCTTACCACCAGCACGGGCACGCCTGCGGTCAGAGAGTAGAGGAGCACCGGGGGCACGGCGCTGCGGTCCTCCGGGCCCGGGTAGGGCTTTCGGTACGCGCCCTCGTAGCAGAAGAAGCCTTGCACGTTGACCGCGAAGGTGTCCGTGTACTCGAAGTAGTAAGCCAACATCACGGTCCCTGCCATGATCACCATCTGGAAGTAAAGCATGCTGCTCAGCGAAGAGCGCCCGCGCATGTACGTGGGCTACTCCGGCCACGGCAGCCCCGCTCCCCGCCGGCATCCACCGCGGGCGGGGGCGGCTTGGCGGCAGCAAGAGTACGCTCAGGGCTCG
>VZRI01003140.1:469453-494398 GCA_013397515.1 Upupa epops
GGGAGAAGGGGGAGGCAGCGGGAGGCGGACCTGCACTGGCGGCGTGGGCCAATCTGGAGGTTCCCCGGGGCCGCTCCTACGGTGCGGTCCCGACACCTGGATCAGTACGGAACCCTCCCCGCCCTCCACCTGCCTCCTACGGGGAGAGGGTGCCGCAAACCCGCTCCTTTTGCGGACACTTATACCTGTGAGAGGAGCGTTCATAGGCGGAACAGCACCCGCAGCTGCCCATCCCACCCCACCCCATTCCTTTCCATCCCATCCCATTCCTTTCCATCCCATCCCGTCCCACAAGGAGCGCCGGCCGTGGCTGGGCTGGCCACGGGACCACCTCTGTTCGCAGGGTTGCAAAGTCGAAAAGGACTTAGGTGCTTTTCTGTGTGTGGATTCCTATTAAAGCAGCCAACGTTTGAAGCTGTCATTTCACATATATAATGAAAACGAGCAGCTGGATACAAAGCCACCCTGGCCCAAACAGCATCAAAGAATAAGAGTGTGCCAGAAGTCATGTGCACACAAACAGAAAAGCGTTCCACTGAAAAATAGCACATACACCTAAGCATAAAGGACCATGCCTAGGGCTTGTGCTTATTTACCTGTGTGCCAGCTCTAAGCTGGATTCCCAGAGCCATTAAGATAAGACGTTACTTATAGTTACTCCCCACATTCCAATATACTATATAGTCAAGAAACAGTCTTTTGAGGGGAAAGCTTAGCCTTAAAGATTCCACTTGGCTTACTGGGTAAAGGCTGTTAGAAATAACAAATGAGATTTGAATGTCCTGTTTCATAATGTGCCATCATTCTTCTAGTGTTGTACTGTAGCTTTAACTGTTCGTTTTCCTCCCTTTCCTGGAGAATTTTGTTCATATTCAGTGATGTTAGTCTCCGTGCATTTATTTTTAATCAGCCCTTGAAGAACACACTCTTCATGCCTGGATTCCATATCCAGTCTATTTTTATGTGTTCTTAGCATACTCCCCAGAAGAATCCAAATCATGTCACTCACACTGCACTCACCAGACTAAACTGGATAGCTATGTACCTCTGCAAAAAATATGCAGAGAGACATGAGACATCTTGTGGTGAATTTTGCCTAGCACAGGCAAAAGAGCTGATTTTCCCCATCTCTTTAGCACAGTCCACTATCTATTGCCTTACACATAAAATCTTCATTTCAGTATTAAGATTGTGTACAAATAGCCCCATTTTTGAGATTTAAAGCCTGATCCAAAGTCAGTAGGGCTGCAACAAGCACTACACTCAGCTCTTCAGGTCTGTTTAAGTATGCCACAGAGAAACACTAGTGGCATATTTCTTTAAAAAATTGGCATTGGGGGAAATTAACATTTTTCCATTACTCATAAGATATTCTGGCATTTTTCTATTGCAAACCAATTATTATTTACAGACACAGATATGTTTCATATAGGGATTGGAGAACATAAAATGTCCTGATTTTACAAAATTGTTTGAAGCTATTATCAAAATCTCTGAAGGATTTTCAATCACAGATTTTTGAAAGAATGTCCATAGCTCACACAGTACAAGCACATGCTCAGCACAGGTCCCATTAGATCAGGTTGCTTAGTCCAATCAATTGTAAAGTATCTCAAGGATGGAGATTCCACAACCACTCTACACAACCTGTGCTGACATTCAAGCACTGGCATGCAGAATATTTTTTCTTATATTAAGCTACAATTTTCTGTGTTCCATCCTGGGCTGGCTGCTGCTTATAAGAACTTAGAAGAATCTGACTATCCTTTCTCTACAACCCACTGTGACATAGATAAACAATACTAAGAAATGCCCTTGGCCTTCTTTTGTTAAGGCTAAAGAAAATGAGTAACATTCCTTGTGGCACAGGAATACATCTGTGTCCTGAGTGCTTGGTACTTTCTGTTGATACACAAATGCTAGCAAGTATATATTGCCTGCCATTAAATGAAGCATAAGAACATTAAAGGAATTATTAAGGGGCTTTACAATGAAGAGAATTTGTCTTTTACGTTATTCTCTTATATATGCAATACTACTTATGCTCAAATATAAAGCTTTAAAAACATGGTGTGCAACAGGCCAGAACAAATCTATTAGATAGAGCATTCACTTGTATTATTTGGGTCAGTCTAGTGCCCACTCTTCAAATACTGAAAGTGGACAGTCCATTTAATGGAGTTACAAACCAGAGAATACAGGATCTAAGTCAAAGATCAGTTTTCAAGTCAGCTTCACTGATGGTCAACTGAGTGTCAGGTTAGAGTGACCTGAAACAACTCAGGTCACTGATAAAAAAAACCCAGAATATGAAAACGATAGGCTCTGTCTTCATGAAAGAAAAAACAAAAGGTGCTAAACAGGCAAACTGTCATTTTGATACTTTCTGAAGCCTCCAGTTTTTAGAGCAAAGAAAATTAGGTGTGAATAGTAGTCTGGTGACCTTACTGAATAGCAAGAGGGTCAGCTACAGAGTAAATCACCAGATGCCAAAAAACTTTAAAGCAGAAGGTATATAAAATTCTGATTTTTTCTTCTTTGAAAAACTGATGACTTTCTGAAAATAATGGTGAACTGTGTATCTATTTGTATACATGTAAGGCCTTGCTCTGGCATTGTCAACATTTTTCAACTTCTTCTTCCTCTTTTTGCATTTTGAATAAATTATTTTTCCTTAGAACAAGGAAGATTAGCATCTAGATTAGCATCTCTTTACCTAGCACCAATTGAAAAACAGCAACCGTTTGTTACAATTCTCTCTTAGAGGTCGACTGCAGCACTGTGCAGACAACTATTTGGTATAATAATGGAGAGTAGAAATGGATAGATAAGGTATTTCCAAGATTCAAAAATGCTTAAAATACAACCAAAGGAAAAATACCAAATCTTGCCTTATTTTAATACTCATAAACAAATATCCATTGTTGCAGACAGACTTCAGAATCATGCACACCAGCAGCTTGTCTGCATGAAGGTGTAGTTAGCTGATCAAGTAAAACCAGAGCTATACTTTTTACTATAATGAGCATAATGTTTATCAGCTGCACAGCTGAACATGCAAGCTTGTTAAATCAAGCAAGCAGTAGCATGAGAACATATTCCCCAGTGACTAATGTGGCCAGCAAAATATAATCTACAATCACAGTATTCCCTGATATCAGTGATATGCAATGATAGCAGAATGGCAGAGGAAAGCCCACAGTCAACAATTTTTGCTTCAGGAGGCTATTCACAAAATTGTCGGTTGAACTCAGATGATAGTTTTGAAACTAACTTTCTAGGGAATAGTGCAACTGATCTCAGAGCAGGAGTTCCCTTGGTAGTTCTCATGCTTTCATCTTCTATTCATTTGCTACCCAATTTTATGTGAAATAGCAATTTGAGTCACAATGTTCAGCAGCACAAAGAGAAACCGTCGCTGCTCTGTTTTGCATTATACTGAATCCATGATCTTTATTACAGTGAGACATTTCCAATTCAAAACTAATTTGCTAACCTTTAATGCATTTACAGCATCACTGTAAATAGCATTTTCTAATTACAAAACATTGCTATGGCAAAAGGCAGTAAAGAAACAAAGCCAACTCTATAAAGCCTTCTAAATGGGAAGAAAAATAAGAACTGATATCAAATCATTCCACTCTTTTTACCTCTCTGTTTACCTCCTACACACTTTATTGGGGTGACAGCACCTGACAACCCCATGGCTATTTCCCTGTTATATCTCCATGATACTACAGTTAGCCAACCCTTTCTCAAGGGAATACTATATTTATGTTGATGGCATAGCAGCAAGCAAGAGACAGTGAACTAAATTCCTATCTTTATTGATGAAAAAAAAAATCAGGAAAAGCCCCCTAATCTGGCAAACAACAGAAAAGAGATTTACTTGCATAGAAACTTTAGAAGAACATCTTGCAATATTTAGTTATTTGATGCATGCTTTGCTCTGCTGATACATAATGGTCTCTTCCTTTGTATTTACTTACAGATACCGTTAAGAGTTAGCTAATAGGAAATTTCAACTGTTTAATTGGCTTGTTTAATGATAAGCAGTGACGTAACTTCTAAAGCCCAGGACATTTACTGCTAAAACATATGCTTGCAGGACCATCAAAATGCAAGAGAAAAATAATGTTCTAGAAGTTGGAGCATAGAACCAGAAATCAGGACTTTCCCAGGACACTTGCAGTGTGATTCAAACAAGTTAGGTGTCAAATCAAAGTCTTTTTATATGATTTTAGTGTGTAGTTCTCTAAGACAGACAACTCCAGAGGGTGACTAAGATCTACTACATTAGGGCAGGATGAATCATCTTCTAAAAATGTGATTAGTTTTATCCTAAGAAATACAGACTCTGATGATAACACAACAATAATGAAACAAGCTTTGATGACTAGCTTAGACTAGTACCCTTCTTATAAAGAACACTATTGAGATGCAATCAATTTTACTCTTAACTTTGACTTGCACATAGCTAAAGTAGCTCTGAAAGAGGAATTACACTTTTCATGAGCCACACAACGAAAAAAAAAGCAGCATGAGCATTAATATTCTCTTGCAATACAGTGTGATGTAAAGCTAAACCCTATTCCTATAGAAGAAAACATTTTGCCCCAGCCCCAGTAAGCTTGGGCAAAAGTACTTGTACTACTACATCGCAGTACAAGTATATGAGAGAGCAAGCAGATGGAGATGAAACAAATGAGGAGGAGGAAAAGGCAACAGTGAAATGATTGAGTTTGACAAAATGAGTAGCAGTCACACCATATTAGTTGCCTCGTCAGTGTTTACATCAATAAGATAATCTTCTTAAGATTGCGTGCTATTCTCAATTCAAGAATTACCACTGCATACAAGTTCTTCACAGGTTAGAACAGAAGTCTCTAAGCCTGTATATCTTGAGAACTAAAGCCTGTATTATCATACCTACCACTGTACTATGAAAGCAAAAAGTTCTACAGAACACAGTTATGAAAACGTGAAGTGAAATGAAATAAAACACTGATTTTTGAAATCTCAAATAATGATTATTTAATATTACCTGACATAAACTTGTGAAGAAGCTTACCACTTAGACTACCACAGCTATGAAGTTATTGTCATTTGTAGACACATTTTTGGTAATGCAATGTTATACTATCTGACTGTAAATTTGGCAGTCTTTGGCATAATTGGATCAATAAAAATCATTAGTAACTTCAGGATTTTGGAATAAATCTCCTCATCTCATTCACCCAGAACTTCATCATTCTTATCATTGCTTTTGATGAAAGAAAACCCTTTTCTGAGTTAATCATCCTTACCTTGTAATATTGATCACAGAATCACAGAATGCTATGGGTTGGAAGGGATCTCGAAAGATCATCTAATCCAATCCCCCTGCCAGAGCAGACTCACCTAGACCAAGTCACATGGGACCAAGTCACATGGGTTTTTTAAATGTCTCCAGAGAACGAGACTCCACAACCTCCATGGGCAGCCTGTCCTAGTGCTCTGTCAGCCTCACTGTGAAAATTCTTTTAACATTTATATGGATCCTCCTATGTTTCAGCTTACTTTCACCCACTGCCCCTTGTCCTATCATTGGATGCCACTGAGAAGAGCCTGAATCCATCCTTCTGACACTTGCCCTTTACATATTTATAAATGTTAATGAGGTCACCCCTCAGTCTCCTTTTCTCCAAGCTAAAGAGACCCAACTCCCTCATCCTGTTCTCATAAGGGAGATGTTCTACTTCCTTCATCATCTTTGTGGCTCTGTGCTAGACTCTCTCAAGCAGTTCAGTGTCCTTCTTGAACTGAGGGGCCCAGAACTGGACACAATATTCCAGATGCAGTCTCAACAGGGCAGAGTAGAGAGGGAGGAGAACCTCTCTTGATCTACTAACCACATCCCTTCTAATCTACCCCGGGGATGCCATTGGCCTTCTTGGCCATAAGGTTACATTGCTGGCTCATGGCCATCTTGCTGTCCACTAGGATCCCCAGGTCCCTTTTTCCTAAACTGCTCTCCAACTGTAGCTGATATAAGCAGAACACAGGCCTATTCACAGTGCATAAGTCAGGCAGGAAAAAGAAATAACCAGACAAACGTGCCCTGTGCAGTGCACTGTTCGTATCTGTACAGCCCATTTTATACATAATACAAAATTAGTTCAGACATTTGTACAAATGAAGGTTTTACAGACCAATTCTAAAACTTCCCTTATGTCTTACTGAATTAATTTCACTCACTTGAATATGCCAGTTTGCTGCATTGTTATTTGCCTTCTCTTTTGTATCATTTTACTATCAATAGTGAGATTAATTAATACAATTTATTGACCAGGTATTCTGAATAGCCATTAAGGAGATCCACTAAAAGTAAAGTTTGCTCACTCCTTAAGGTTCTGTGTTGTCAGTATAAAACTTTTCTCAATCTGAAAACACAGAAGTATGGAGAAAGGAAATAGCCAGCTCATCCAGCCACTTTTCGGTGGTCACTTACTCTCTTGCCCACGGCTTAGCTGCTTACAGGAACTGGACTCTAGTAGTCACTAGTGAATGCAATCCTGAGGACAGGTAAAGTAAAATCATCCAAAAATGCATAAAAGAAATTCAACTATCACTTTGGCACAGGAATGATGAGATTTTTCTTCTACAACTAAACGTTCCTCAGTTCAGGGGCAGCTACACAGTAAAACCTGCAGAGTTATCTCTTTCCATTACTAAGTTTGGCCTTTACCAGATGTATCATGAACAGGTAAGATATACAAGACTCCAAAGATACTTTCAAGCATAAGTATATAAGATTAAATTAACCCATTTACTTTCTAACAAAAATGAAAGATAAATTATGTACTACCTAATTCCAGCTCTGGTAATTTTTTAATATATGCGGCTACTGGCAGGAATCCAGGACATCCTCTCTAACAGTTTCTGCTGGGTAAGTTCACACACAGTTGTGCAGCAGAACTTCTTACGTTCTTACAAATCATACCAGACATTGCTAATTAGCATTACACCTGAAATGCCATTTCCAAGTTGGATACTATTCATTATGTCATAAAATTAAGATGATAAGCATAGAAAGAGCAAGTTCAGGATAACTTTCGTCACTGGTTCAATGGAGAAAAAGGGGGAAAAAGTAAGCCCACAGAATTTTCTGAACAGAATTAGAGACACTGTTCATTGCTACCAATTTCAAGAAAGCTAGATATAGAGCAAATGATTTCTCTAGATTACTTTGAAGATTTTAAATATTGAAAATATTTAAAGTCCAATTCATAATACTTATCATTCAGAACCCAGCTCTTTTCTACCTTGGTACAGCCCTCAGCATTCACAATCCACTGAGCTACAAGAGTATCATACATTTTTATTCAACATCAAGATATTCATTTTATATTTATGTTTTCACACACATCCTTTCTCTGAAAAATGCCCTTCTTTTGTAGTTTGTTCATAAGCTGCAGTGAAGACAGAAAACTCAAGAAAGAGGATAACTTAAAGTCTAGTGACAAAAAGTATTCAGCTACAAAGACACAAAGCATTTGCACACCCCCTTATACTGCCATGAGTGACACCATCACAGGGCAGTGAGGACAGACATCACAGGAATTTCCTACACTGGTTTGTTTCAAAAGTCACTTTTTTCAGGCCTGCTACAGGACAGATGCCTATGCACTTCAAGAAGCCAATCTCCTGCAGAACACCACCTTTACACTACCCCTTCTGGCTACAAAGGTGAACATCAGAGAAAGACTAAAAAGACCACCTGAAGTTAACAAATGTGTTTCTCCAGATGGCTGGACTCATATAAAACAATTCCAACCATTATTATTCAGATATTTTCCTGCTATCAAAGTATCTTTGGACGTATTAAAAACTTCACTGACAAGGCTCTCAGGAATCTGACCTAAAAGTGAAGTCAGCCCTGCTGTGAACACATGGGTGGATTACAGAACCACAATGAACTACATCAAACCTAAATTTTCCTATGACTCTGAATTGTTTTTGACTTACTCTCACTCATAAATTTGCAGTCCTTGGTCTTAATGATTACAATCTATTCTAATGGTGATTTGGTGAAATTATTGTAATTCAATTGATTATTGTAATTCATAAATAAAAATAAAATCATATTTCCTCTAAATTATCTAATTGGTAAAAGTGAACTGCCCATGCATTTACCTACACTGGCAGCAAGAAAAGGTTCTCTTAATTTTCCCTTTTGTAGAGGGTCAGTCCTATATACATATATATATACATATATATACATATATATAAATATCTATGTGTGTGTGTGTGTGTATACTACAATAAGGCACTATATAAACTTGTTACATTATTAGTCTTTAATAAAATAATCTAGCAGGCTACTTTTTTGACATGAATTTTCATCATATTTACCATTCAAACAAAAAGTGCCCTGTAAAACATCAGCAGAAGACCATGAAAGGCAGCAAGAAAGACTCTAAATTAATAGTTGAAAAAGTCATTTCTGAGAGATGTAGCAACAACCTTGCTGATTCATGAAGTTCAAAATCCTGAACTGAAAGGAGCAGCTGGAGATGTAAAAAGCCAAAGTAATTACAAAATAATACACAAATAGGCTTTTGAAGAGCCTTTGTGGTAACTTGGTATCATAGGTACCATGAATTATTAATAACCAAAGCTTCCAAAGTCTTGTTAAACTAACTACTTGAGATTGTTTCTCATTTGAGAGTATTCTGTGTTAAATTGTTAGGGTAAAGAGTAAGAAATTTATTAGACTAGAATATGAATATCACTGGTACAATAGGGGACACTGTCAAACTGTTATGTAACAAAGTATATGCCTCCTTGATTAATACACAACTCTTTCAACAGTGCTTTTCAGAATCCTTACTTGTTCAATGCTTTATTCATCCAGCTAGGCAGCTTAATTCTAGCCAACCAACTGTACCAAAAGAAAGAAGTGGCAAGTGATCATGTGGAGAAAAAGTGATTAAAGAAGGAAAACTGGGGAGAGAGATTTGTGCAAGAGTACTTTCACAAGTTGGCAAGAAAATCAGAAATTGAAATTACAGCTTTCTTAGGGGAAAATGCAGTAAGTGATGGATTATGTAGGCTCCTGCCAGAGCAAAAGAATTAAAGGTGCAATTTAACAGCTCACACAGGCAGCTGGGCACTGGTGTGACAGCAGAACACAAAGAGAGCTTGATTATGCATAAGCAGCCTGTTTCGTTGTAGGTCTGGTAGGTGGTAATGGGGTAAGAAGGGACACATCACTGGAACGGAATCAACAAGTACAAAATATCTTCATGATTCATTTTAGGAAAGGATTAATTGATATCTGCCAGAACTAGTATCAGTATCCGCTATGACCTCCTAGTGACTTTTAACAGCCTTAAAGCATCATGTATGTTTTACACTCATCATATGGCCAGAAACTGCCATTCTTATAAGCATATAAGGTTTATTTACTTTGAACTGACTGCTGCGTCAGTGAGCTACCTCAGAAATAGATATTAAGATATTATTAGTGTTTGGTATTCTCCCCTCCCCCCATAAGAATTCTGTTGATTTAGAGAAATTGAAATCTGAGTTAGATCTGAATAAACATAAGGACTAAATAATCTGATTCTCACTAAGCTGGTACAAAAATTAACCTTTGGGAAGTGAAGGAGGCACTTGCCAGAATGATACAACCATCTTAGGACACATAAGTGTAATGGTATTAACCTTTTCTTCACAGAACAATGCTAATATCCAACATGCTGAGTACTGGTTCTACAGTAACTAGGACAGTATCCAAATTGGATTTAAGTGAATTGTTCAGCTTATTATGCAACTTATTTAGCATATTACATATTCTGATGTCCAGTGTTGCATTCCATTAGGAACATTTAAAATTTCAGTTAGCAAAATAAAGAAGTCATCCCACAGAAATAGGTGCAGTATCATATTTGTCCCAGATGATCATGGTATTAGTTACACAGCCAAAGTCAGCAATAAGTTTAACTGCATGTTTTCTTAAAGTATGTCTCTAAGAAATGCATGTCATCCACACAGGTTTTAATCATGCACTCTCTACTTAATATCTTCATCACTGTACAATGAAATAGCAACTTTAAAAACAAGAGTAATGAAAATGGAGGTGTAGAGCAGCTTTTGTCACATAATCTTCCTCAAAAAGAGAAAAAAATCCCAAGAGGAGAAATTTTCATTGTTGTTCATACACAGCAATTTAATCCTGCACCAGTATCTGTGTCTTACTAGTTTTATGTAATTACTAGATACTTGCACATAATCTTTTCATTTCAGTTTTCAAGAAAAATATCACCAGCATGGGTGTTTTAAAGAAGTACAGACTAATAAAACTTATAAGCTAACAGGGATAGTTATGCTATACAAGAAAACACTTTCACTTGTGGGGTTGCAAAGAACAGACTCAGCAGCCGTGGTGACTGATGACCCATCTTGGAACAAGGACAGAATCTGGCTTTTGGAATGAAGCCCTGGAAGCGGTGAACAGAACATGAGAACATGGAACAAGATGTTAGCTGTGGCTGTAGTACCCTTGCCTGTCTGTGTAGATGCCAGTAAACTTTTAGATAAGGAAGTTAGCTTGTAAGTGGAAAAGTACTGCTTGATTGTAAGGCTTGTATGAAGTGATAGACAAAGTATGTTGCAGCAGCTGAGGATATGCAAGTGCAGCTGTGGCTAACTTAAAATGTCTTCGATCAGCACTTGGAGTCTGTGTCTCAATATGCCACATCCACTGTCTAACAACATTCATAAACACACCAGTAATATCCCACAGAGAGAGAAAATTCAACTCCTTGTTCACATCTAATAGGTAAAGAATTTGTTATGACTTTCCTTCTGCTATGATAGCCAGCATTCATCAGATGCTGGAAATTTTTTCTCCCAGCATTTCTCACTACATCACAGAGAAGAGCAAAAATTCCAGAAAACTCTTCAGATTTCAAGATAAGTCCAGAAAAAAATAATTCACGGGTTAGATTCCCTCAGATTAGAGCTCCTTTGGATCCTGCTGTACTGCTTCTTTGTATTTTGTTCTTTTGTTACAATTAAAACAGGCGTTATGAAAAACATGACAAACAGTACCTGCTTCATGTTACTGGCTACTACGACCAAGTGCGGTACCAACTGGTGAAGATGAACAAAGGGAGAGAAGGGCTCATTTCTGCATTGCCTAGGGTGACTGAAATGAGCTTTACATGCAGGATCTTTACTTTCACCTGGTTGTCTATTATCCAATCTTTAAATAATTATCACTACAGGAAAAACACTCTCTGAAGAGTTAATAGTTTGTGAGAGTTAAGCTCAGAAATTGCTTGGGAAGATTACATTACTAATAAAGAACTAGGCTTTATCTATTTCAGAGAAGAAGCAGCTGTCCAATGGTTGCTTTGTCCATAGAAGACATTAAAAAGTTTCATTCGTCAATTAGCACTTTTCATCAGCATCAGTTTTTTCTCTCCCAGTTGCATAGCTTTCAGTCAGTGATTAGGGCTGAAATCCTCTTCACACTGAATGTTTATCCTCCTACTAGATATGGTAGGAAGTTTAACTTTTCAGGGCATTACCAAATAAAATGTGCCACTATTCTTGGAAGTAAATTACTACACAGATAGCCAGAGGCACTCTGTGGACTGTTTTTAATATTGGACTACTATGGTGAATATGAGAAACATATATGTATTGTGGCACATACATTTTTCATTGTAAGCATGTCTAAAATATATTACAGAAATCAGCAAGTGGAAAGATGTGAAAGACTTACTTTCATGTAAGGTAATTTCTATCCAAAAGCTATTTAATAAACAGTGCAGTAGATGTAGGTTGATCAATATATGGCAAAAACATTCACAAGACTTGGATTCTGAGTAGGTAAAATTTCACAAAGGAAGAAAAGAATCTATTGAAATGAGAATACTGCATGCAGTTTCTAGAGGTGTATTTCCCTCCATGTCCTTTATCAAATGGTTGACATAAATTCAGCAAGATTTTTAAAGGACAAATAATTATATTTTGTCTGGTTAAGGAATGGGGTTAGAGGACAGTCAGTTATTACAATTGCTGTGTAAGATGATCTGTACAATATCCTGGACAAATTTAATGGCAAAGACTTTCTAAGCAGTTCACTTCCTAGTTATAATCTCACACATCATGTTCAAACTTCTTTATTCCAACTGTTACGATTGCATCTGTATCTGAAGTTATAGACCAGGAACAGTTAATGGCAACAATCACCTGCCTCCAATCCAGATGCTTCAAGAAATACACAGGAGAGTCAGAACTATGTTTTCCCTTAATCAAATAGAGTCAAAGGACTACTTGTAATTGAAGGAACAGCTTTCTAGCAAGCAGCTATACAGAGCAGCAAACAGATAGACCGTCACTAAAATCTAAAAGCTTTGATTTATTAATTTTTTTTGTATTAAATCGCTGCATAACTTCAACTCCATCAAAGACTGTGGATTTGATCCTGTCCTGGTATTCTGTAATTATCTATGGTATTTAAAGCACTACATTGCTTTAAAGAAGTTTTCATTTACTTAGCACTTCTTTTAAAATAAGAGCTGAATGTACTTTTAAACTGTTGTAGGTCTTGTTGCAATCATTATGATGGTAGAACAGCTCTCATGCTCTTTATATTTTCCATAATTCCTTTCAGGTCCTAGAATCTGCATTCACATGGCTATGCTGAGCCTTAAATGCTAAACCATGGAGAAGATATCAACAATATTACTGCATAACAGTATTATTAGAAACAAATCTGCATGACATTTTTATACTGCACTTCCTTGTTCATGTGCTGTTTTATTTCACATTGAAGAAAAAAGTTACCAGGCATCTTATTACATACCTAAAGGGAATTTAAGTACCACCTGGACATCTAGCAGGGGGATTGGTCTAGATGATCTTTTGAGGTCCCTTTCAATCCCTAACATTCTGTGATTCTATGAAATACACTTGGTAGCAGCTGAAAGCACACTCTAACTGTATTAATCTAAGAGCAGCCCCCAGCATACACATCTAGTGTTTCACTTCAGTGCAATAAGTTTAAGGTCCATCATAAAGCAAACAAACAAAAACAATTTTTAAAATTATAATTAAATTTATATATATTTGAGATTGATAAATTAAAACAAAGATCATTTGATTAAGTTGAGATTTTGAAGGCTGCTATTTTGATGGGAGATGTGAAAGGTTTTTTACTTACTTCCTTGTTGGGTTTCAAGTATAACCATAAATTCATACAACTGTAGTTCAGTCATTCACTGCTCATTAGGGGTTGGAAGGGACTTCCAGAGGCCCTCTAGTCCAAACCCTCTGCTTGAGCAGGACCATAAAGTCTAGAACAGGTCTGATAGGAATGCATCCAGATAGGTCTTGAAAGTCTCCAGAGAAAGAGACTCCACAGCCTCCCTGGGGAGGCCATTCCAGTGCTCTGTAACCCTTACAGTAAGCAAGTCCTTCCTCATGTTGAGGTGGAACTTCCTGTGCTGTAACCTACATCCATTGCCCCTTGTCCTATCACAAGAAGCAAGTAAAAAGAGATTATCTCTTACTTCTTGACACCCAACTAATATATTTATATACAGTAACTATATCCCCTCACAGTCTTCTCCTTTCCAGACTAAAAAGCTCCCTGTCTCTGTCTTTCCTCATAAGATCTCATAAGAGGTCTCTCAAGCAGACCTCTGTCTCTCTTGAACTCCCAGAACTGCGAGCTCCAGGGTCTCTCTGGAGCAGAGTAGAGGGGGAGGAGAACATCTCTTGATCTGCTGAGCACACTCAATGCACTCCAGGATACCATTGCCATTCTTGGCCACAAGAGCACATTATTCTTCCATGGATAACTTGTCCACCAGGACTCCAAGGTTCCTTTCCACCAAGATGCTCTCCAGCAAATCGCTTCCTAGATGCACCTATACTGGTGCATCTCATTACTCTGTCCCAGGTGAAGGACTCTGCACTTTTTCTTGTTGGACCTCATTAGGTTACTCTTTGCCCAACACTTCAGTCTCTCCAAATTTTTGCTGAATGGCCATACAGCCTTCAGGTGTATTGGCCAAACTTCCCATTTTAGTACCATTAGCAAACTTGCTGAGAAGACACTCTGTCCTGTCATCGAGGTCATTGATAAAGATATTGAACAAGACTGGACCCAGAAATGATCCTTGGCAGACACCACCAGTTACAGGTCCCCAGTTAGACCATTGATCACCACTCTCTGGGCTCTATTACATAGCCAGTTCTTAATGCATCTCACAGTCTGTTCTATCCCTCACTTCCTAAGCTTATTCACAAGGATATTATGGGGGACTGTGCCAAAAGCCTTGCTTAGGTCAAAGTCTCCCTGCATCCACCCATTTAGCTATGATGTCACAGAAAGCTATCAAATCAGTCAAGCTTGAATTCCCCTTGGTAAATCCATGCCGACTACTCCTGATTACCTTCTTCTCTTCAATATACTCAGAGATGACTTCCAGAATGAGCTGCTTCATTACTTTTCTAGGGATGGAAGTGAGACTGACTAGTCTGTACTTTCTTGGATCTTTCTTCTTGCCCTTTTGGAAGACCAGAGTGGCACTGGATTTCATCCAGTCCTCAGGCACCTCTCTTGCTTGCCAGAATTATCCAAAAATTGTGAAAAGTGGTAGAGCAACAACATCATTCACTTGCAACTAGTTTCTGTCTCCTATGCTAAATACCTTACTAGCCTGTTTTAAAGACAGTGGACAAGGTACTTAGACACTGGAAACAGAAAAAAATATAAGAAAACACTAGGCTGAGAAAATTACACAAGAGAGAGATTATAAGTACTGTACTTCTTAGGCAGAAATAAAATCTTTAGCACCCAAAGGGTAACAGAGAAACTAAGACTGACCTCCTGCTGTCAGATCAGCTGTAAATTATCTGAGTCACCCTGATTCTCGGTTATAAGAAATTTCACAATTCAATGGAGAAGAAATTGCATAAAGACCCCTGGAGATTGCATAACAAAGGCAGAGACAAATGTCAGCTAGGATCAAACATTTAAAAAAGCTATTACTGTATTGCTGCAAAATATATCCCCAAGAAAAACTGAAAGACAAAGCCTAACACAGATTAACAGAACCACAGAATCACAGAATATTCATGTTTGGAAAGGATCTCCCAAATCACTGAGTCCGACCACACTCACAATGATGACAAAACCAAAACCCTGATCAGACACAAGCACTCTCAACCTAATAAAACACAAAATAAACCTCCTACAATCACTACCAGTATTGAGTTAGAGGCCTGAAGCACCATGCCTACATGCTTCTTAAGTACCTCCAGGGACAGTAACTCAACCCCCTCTGTGGGCAGGCTGTTCCAGGTTCTGACCACTCTTACAGTAAAGAATTTCTTCCTATCTAATCTAAATTGCCCCTGCTGCAACTTCAGACCATTTCCTTTGCTCCTGTCATTATTCACTTGAGAGAAAAGCCCAACACCCACCTCTCTACAACCTCCTTTCAGTTAGCTATACAAGGCAAAGAGGTCTTCCTTCAGCCTCCTCTTCTCCAAACTACATATGTCCAGTTCCCTCAGCCTCTCTTCATACAACTTGTTCTCTAGACCTCTCATGAGCTTGGCAGATTTCCTCAGGTCATGTTTCAGCACCCCAACGTGTGCCTTCAAAATCTTACAGAATTTACATTTTCTGCTCCAGCTTGGGCAGTCAGATACAAACTCCTACTTCCAACCACTAGTATCAACAGATTCAAAAAAGGTTCATTTCTTTGGATTGGACTAATGAAAATAACTGGAGTAGATTACAGATGCACAGGCACATTTTTTCAATCATTTGTGAATTGAAGATGACTGATGTTTTTTGAAAGGTTGACAGTAGTAGCCTATGTCTGTTCTGTAGAGAAAAGCTGGCATTTTGTAAAGGTATAGAATGCAATCCCATCAGAAGAATGAAGCCAACAGAGACCCTAGTTTCCTTATCTCTGACAGCTTCTGCACTGTTTAGATAATTTCTCTCTCAAGGTTAGAAATAACTTAAGAAAAAGTTCCACTAAATAGTGCTAGGAAGGCCAACATCACAGAAAGCAGATCTACCAAATAAATTGTCTCCTGATGTAACACCATTGGTAAGCAGAGCTGAGCCTATGACTGGAAGCAAGTTCTAAGATTTGCAGAAAACATTACTTTGCTTTGTCACCAGAGAGAAACTACTCTTAGCATTCTCCTAATGCAAATCACTATGATCTCCACATTTTCTTGTTCTCCTAACCTGCAGGATACTAATAAAAAAGTAATATTTTACTGAAGAGAGTTAAATAGAACCTGATGAACATGTATGCTAACTCTTCCCTGCTGTAACTTCCAACACTCACCCTCACACCTCCTTTCAGGACTAAGGTATTTACTGACTTCCATACAGTTTTATCTGTGCTATCCCATGCTGTCCTTCCCCTACATACTTTCTAGGCAGGAGTGCTGGGCCCAGTCCTGGCTGAGGGCTAAGTCCCTGCTGTAGAGCTCAGGAGAAAGTGCTGCCAGGACATCAGTGGCATGGTGAGCAACAGCATCTCAGGCACACCTCTCCAAGAAGCTAGGATTTGCATAGAGTCCTGTGTCATACCATCTCATTTATGTCTGGACAAATCCTCTAATACTCAAGTCAATATAGACTGACAGATTTCTAGAAAAGCAGATTTTTTTCTGTGTTACATGCAAAATAAAGACCAAAATAAAAGCAGGGAAAACCACACACAGACACTTTAGACATGATTACACCTTTGCAAATAAACAGTTTATCTGACAGATAGCCCAGGACTATAAACTTTGCAGACACATCAGGTTTCTACAGGCAATTCACCACCAAATTACAGTCACAACTACCGCCACTGGTACCTCGTGGCTTCTATTCCCTTTTATCAGTATAGAGGACTTGGTTTTGTGGGTGTGTAGCTGCAGATACTTGAACTCTTACTTGATTACCTTCTGCTCTCCAGCTGCAGCCTAAATGTAAGCACCACGGTTGCCTTATCATGTCTTCTGTGTATGTGAGAGTTACTAATACCTTCTGCTAGAGAAATGAGAAATATACAAGAAGGGTTTTAAAGGAAAACTGAGAAAGCTCACAGACCTTTTCACAATCCAAATACCTAAACTCGGGTTCTTAAATATTGTATACTAGTCTTATCCAGTTGCTTTAAAAAAAAAGCTGCAACTCAAAACATTTGGATCTCCTTTTTAACCTGGAGATTATATAGCACATTACTGCTATAACATATCTGTTTTGTTTTATCTGTTTATTTTATCAAATGTGGGTGTATAATTGTTATTCAGATTGTAGAAACAATGAACTTGAAGTTGAGTAATTTCTCCCAACATTCAGGAATAGAAATCATATCTTCAGATTCCCATTTACAGCTCTAGGTGCTCTGTACCATCTCCTTAATGACTTCCACAACATAAACTTATATAGTAGTGACATCATAACAACTTCAGATCTTTGGATGCCCTAACACCATTAGGCTTGATGATACAGAGGTCATGCATCTTAACACTGTCTCAGTGTGACATAGCACAAGCAAGAAAAGCCAGTGGATCTGCAGTGAGTTGTGTCACGGTATATCACAAACATTACTTGAAAACAGTGAACATGAATTGCCAAGTTACAAAACTGGCTAAAATGATGTGACAGAAATAATGCCAGACAATGAAGCAGATTTCGATCCACATGGAAGCAACTTGTGCTGATAAAAACCCCACTGTAATTTAAAAGGTAAGGAGAGACACTCTATGGAAGATGAAAATTTCTTCAGGAAAGGTTACTTATGTCATAATGTTTACATTATCAAAAAGTTTTCCTTGGCATATTGTATATTCTCCTCCAATTTATGACACCCCCATTCTCCATTTATCGAATGTCTTTAAATGTATCACAGAAAGATCTAAGCAACCTACAGCAACAAGAGAGCTGGTGTTCCCGGTTTAAAAACTCGATCCAAAGAGGAATCTTAAAGTTACTCAGCTTCTTCTTCTGAAGTCCAATATTAAGCACCTCTGAACCCCCCAGAATGACTGTTCCCAAAGAGATTAACTAAAATCAAGACATAATGATGTCGAGTTGCCTCTGCAGTAAAGGCCCAAGCACTATGTTCAATATGGTGCATGAAGTCTTTGGCTGAGAAGAAAACTGAATGCAAATTCCCTAATCTTCAACAGCCTGAGCAATGTTTGCCTGATGTTTTCCTTTGGTCTGCAGTCCACCGAATCTCAAGACACCAGTCAGCACAAGTAAGTCAGGAAAGACTGTGCTCAAAAATTAGCTTAATCATTTCCCTCAGGCTTCCTCATACCAAATAAGGTGGCAACCCTGACAGAAACAACATTTAATGCTAATATAATTAGCATGCATTAAAAGATAAGATAAAGTGAATTTTATCTGTGATTCCAATGTTTTAGAAATGCCTTAAGAGAAATGGAACAAAACCATTTTTGCTTTAAAGTCAGATCAAATAGAGCCAAATAGATCCATGGGCAGATATAATTGGAGTGAGTTCTGTTATAAGCATGACTTATAAGCATCATAGTAAAGAAAAGGAATTGTTTATGATGCCTCTGTTAGAATAGTCTCAAAAATCCAGGCAAAAGAAAGCCAGCTGCTTTATGTGGTGCTTTAGTTATTCAATATGCATTATTCCATGCCTCCAGTTCCTGACAGACTGAATGACCTCGAACAACTAAAATAACTTCCTGTTCCACTGCTTCCTATCTTTTAAATGGAATTAGTATCTACTTTCAAATATAGATGTTTCAAATGTTTTAAGAATAATGAACAAAAGCATTCTAAACTGATACAGAATTATTATCAGTATTTAACCACCAATCTCTATATGGATCCAGTTCTCAGGTACTTCACTCTCCTAGACTGTAGCAACTCAGAACATCACATCCACTTAAATTATGGGCATAGAGACCCTCTCCATTCCCTCTCATGAAATAACTTAGGAGAAAAAAGTACAGCATGAGGGCAGAAATTTTATTCACAGCTGCCATAGATGATTGCCCACTAACAGATAGTCTGTGTTGAGATAAATTTTAATATGATAGTAAAATATAGATCTGTTGATGCTGAGAGCACTTTCTCAAAAAATGCACCCCAAATAGTCATTCGTAGATCACAGTTAGTGATGTATCTACAATATTTTCTTACCTCAACTAATATGAAGCACGGTAAAGTCATGTGGCTTCTCTGAAAAAGACACCTGCTGATTGAAATCCTGTTTGCCTGTGAAGGAAACAAAGTACATTGCGTCCATCTGTATGAAGGCACCAGCATAACATTGTTTAGAATGATGCACCCACTGCAAACTACAAAAGGTCTGTCTGAAACACAGATGTGTACCAGAATGAGGAAGAGTGAGAATTACAACAGGGAAGAGCAGACCACACAGTAGCATGAAGCAGAGAGACAGCATTACCGAGAGTGGTGAGAGTTGTTTCTTTTATTTGCTGAGACAGTTTGAGATGGGACTGAGCTTCTTGGAGATGGTGAAACTGGATCAAAGTGGGGAGACCTGAGACTGAGCAGGAATCTTGTGAAGGAACAAGGAAGCTGACGTGATGGGGAGTGCATCTGTGACTAGCGGTGAAATTTAAAGGCAGCCATTCTGGCAGCTCCTCTGTCAGACCTCACAGCAGAACTTCTTTACTGTAAGGGTCGCAGAGCACTGTAACAGGCTCCCCAGAGAATCTCCGACTCTGGAAACATTCTAGACCTGTCTGGATACCTTTCTGAATGATCTGCCCTAGTTTTGGTCCTGCTCTGGCAGGGGGATTGGACTAGGTGATCCTCAGAGGTCCCTTCCAACCTCCAACATTCTGTGATTCTATAATTTCATTAATAGGACCTTCATGTGACCCCTTTATTACAGTATGAAAAGGCCTCAAATTAATTTACTATTTTGTTAAATTTATTACAAGTATATTTTTTCCAAAAAGAACTATTTGTACAAAGATTTATACTTTAAATTGTTTTAATTTTCTAATTCTTTTAACTTCAGAGAAATGTAAGCATGTTCTTAAAGTTTATGCTAGAGGGCTTTGCTTAAGGGCCAATTAGTTGAATGCTTAGAAGTTTTCCAAACTAGAATTTTAATCTACCAGGCCTCTACTGAAGCATGGGAACATGGGATTAGAAGAAACTACCAAATTGTGAAGTTATGTCTTGCTAGCACACTACAGTACACTTCTGGTTCTAAAGGATCCACAAAAAAAAAAAAATAATGTCTTAGTCCCTTGCAAGAAAATGAAAACCTGTGGTTAAAAAGAAAACAAACCAAAAAAGCAATAACCACCAGGAAAATAAACATACACTACTAATCCACTACAGAAAAGGAAGAGTAGAAAGCAATGCATGTAGATATAATGATCCCAGGAATCAGCCCATGACTGGAATAGCAAATTGAGTAAAGTCTCCAGAGGATTTAGCACCTTCAAGAATTAGAGAACATCTAAATACTGGGAAGCCCCTCTACATTTCAATCCTCTTCTCCAAAAAACCCAGTAAAGTAACCCCAAACCACTATTGCTTACCTTTTAATAGGCTTAAAAACGTCTTTTCCTAAAGGATATTGAAAAAGACCCCGAGCCCTCTGCTTTTTTTCTCAACTGTACCCCTTACTCTTCTTTCATTTCTGTCTCAACATTTGCTTCTTTTTTATGTTCTCTCCTTCCAGTCTTCCTGTGTTCCCCTTCCAGTTTATCCTTTCAACATGCTCCCTTTTGCTCATTCAGTTTCTCTCAGCACATCTTCCAACATCTTACATCTCTCTCTTCCATGGCCTCCTAAATGCATTGTTGTTCCCTCTTCTTCCTCTGATGTTTTACTAAGCTGCAGCTGACTCTTCTCTTTCTCCCTCATGTGCCTTGCCTGTGCATGTGCATATTACATACAGAGATTGGGGCTGAACAGTACAGGGGGCAGCACAGTAAAGAGAGCAGATGCTTCCAAGCACTGTCAGAAAAACAAACTCTACTATGCATGTGCAGCATGACTCGCCATTTGGATGGGGGGAAGGCTGGGGATGTTGTCTACTTGCACGTTGGGAAGGCTTTTTACAGTCTTCCACAACACTCTTCTGAGAAACTGGCAAATCATGGTAGAGATAAAGATACCCTTCACTGAGTTAAAAACTGGCTGGATGGCCATTTCCAGTGAGCTGTGATTAATGGGGTGAGATCTAGCTGGCAACCGGTCACAAGCAGTGTCCCTCGGGGCTCAGTTTTGGGGCCAGTCTTGTTTAATATCTTTATTGATGATCTGGACATGGAGATTGAGAACTTCCTCTGTAAGTATGCAGATGACACCAAACTGTATGGGAGTGGTGATCTGCTCAAGGGCAGGAAGGCTCCACAGAAAAACTTGGACATGTTGGATTGATGGGCTGAGGCCAATTGTATGAGGGACAATAAGGCCAAGTACTGGGTTCTGCATTTCGGTCACAACAACCCCAGGCAAGGCTACAGGCTTGGGGACTTTCTTGCCCAGCAGAAAAGGACCTGAGATGCTGGTAGACAGCTGGCTTCATATGAGCCAGCAGTGTGTCCAGGTGGCCAGGAATCCTGGACTGGATGGGTAATAGTGTGGTCAGCAGAAGGGAAGTTATTGTGTCCTTATAGTCAGATCTTTTGATGCCTCTTCTTAAGTACTGTGTTCAGTTCTGGGCCCCTCATTACAGGAAAGACACTGAGATGCTGGAGTGTGTCCAGAGGAGAGCTACCAAGCTTGTGGGAGGTTTAGAGAAAGAGACGTGTGAGTTGAAGCTGAGGGAGCTAAACATGTCTAGTTTGGAGAGAAGACTGAGGGGGGAACCTCATTGCCCTCTATAGCTACCTGAAGGGGGATTGTAAAAGGGATTGTATTTGCCTCTTCTCCTTAATAACTAATGACAAAAACAGGACAAATGGTCTGAAGTTGAAGCAGGGAAAGTTTAGATTGGATATTAGGGAGAAATTCTTTACAGAGAGAGTGGTGAGGCACTGGAACAACCTTTCCAGGGAGGTGGTTGTCACCATCCCAGGAGGGATTTAAGAAACATGTAGACACGGTGCTTCATAACATGCTGTAGTGGCAGGGACGGAGGGGGGCATTTTGTGTTTTTTAGTCTTGCAGGCATTTAGGTTTTTTGGTGGTGTGGGTATGGTTGGATTCTGTGAGCTAGGAGGTCCTTTCCAATCATGATTATTCTGTAATGCTCTTGTCCTCTCATGAAGGTGACTGAGAGAGTGTGACAGTGTGCTTCCCTCCCCTTCTGAGTCAGTCAGTAGAAATGTGGAAATAGAGGCATTGCTCTGTTCCGTAAGAATTGTGCACACACCAGCTGGGGTCTTCCTGGAAGCTGCGAGCTTTTCAGCTGGGACCCTGTCACTCTGGGCTTTTTTAGCTCAGTCTTTGTTGCTATCAAACACAGCAGTAGTTAATCTGCCTTCGGCTCATATCCCAAGTAATAAACAAGAAGATGCTTCACAAGCAAGCAGTATAGCACATGAAAATCTTGACATCTCTTTCAGAACATTAAAGGTTGAACTTATTTATCAAGCAAATATAAAATGGTGGCTCTGCATCCATGGCTAAAGTCTGCTGATCATATCCCATTCAAATCCTCAACTAGGAAAGAGTCCCAGAGATTCCTTGACACTCTATTATACAGTTACATAATATAACCATTAATATTGCATTGGAGATGTGCATGCACAGCTACTGCACATTGGGACTACAGGCTCAGCTCATTAGAGACACATCAACATAACAGCTATTTATTATTTATTTATTGGGTGCTAACAGTACCTTGAAGAAAAAATACCAATCTCTGAGCATTAATGATCAACACATGGCCAGTCTTCAGCTGTTACTTTGAGAACAAAAAGGGCTAAAATTTGCCTTCTCCCAGGAAGGAGAAAGAGGGACATGTTCTTGTTTAGTAAGTACTACAGATGGGTGTCTGCTGATACCTAAAGTTCTTAGACCACCAAAATGGGGATGAATTGTAAAGCCTGAGAGGTGTTCTAGGATTTCCTTCTCTATAATACGAAGATAGCCACTGGTTGGAGCATGGAATACTCTCTACACAGGATAAACACATAGCAATCATACTGCATACGGCAGTCTGTCTCCTTTCAGCTGCTACTCTGGGGGTACATCTATCAGCAGCCTACAGGATCACTCTCCAGACAAGCCTAACCCTACCACATGTCACCACCAATTTGCCTCACTGCTAGACTATGGAATCATGTTCACATCTACGCTCTCTGTGGTTTTGGAAGAAAGACTGCAGATGCACACCTCCAGGAAGAGCTCTGGACCACACACGTGAGTGAGCAGACTTCCCCCAGGGCAGTTCTGAATGCCAGCTGTTTCTGAGTCACAGGTGGCTTTCACATTTGGCAGCTGGAGGCTGAACATTCTCAATTTATGCAGCTGTTGTAAATACACTGTCAGCATTTCTGATTCCATTTGGATCAAAATCCATTCAATTTACAAAAAGTCTCAGCACCTCTCCTAAACACAAGATAATTGCATTCATGTTTCTAGGGTGTTTTTTTAGCTTTTAGCTAATGTGTAAAGGCAGTAGGAGTCTGGCAGCAAGACCATGGCCAAGACAGCAGAATGTTTTTACAATAAAGCAGTCACTGCCCTGCATTTTGCCTGGAGACCAATCCTTTAAGTGAACTCAAATATCCTTAGCTCTGAAAGGGAGACCCCTAATGTTCTCACTGTTTTTCTACCTGAATTATCTACTGTTGCGTTTTTTATGACTGTCTCTTGTCCCTTTTTTTGGAAAAAGTCAGTGTGAAGGCAATTGGAGAGCCTGGTGCTGTCCATCTTCCATAACTTGTTACACAAGTGTTGAGCAGATTTAAGACACCATTGTATCACTGTGAGATGTCTGTTCCTATCACTTAGATTTCCCTGTCACTTAGGGTTCAGTTAGAAATAAAAAGGGCATATTTTGTTTCATTTGTCTCTTCCCATCTCCAGGTGAAGTTCATCTATACCAAGGAAAATGTATTTATCAATAATTTAGGAGATGCAAAGATATGCTCCGAACTAAAATCTACTAAAATGCAAATGAAGTTCACTAGAACTATCTGTAGCACTTATACTCGACAGTGTGGTAAAAATGTAGTTGCTTGCCAGAAGATAAACAGAGATCGTGTCTGGAGAATGCTGAATTTGTCAAGAGAACAGGAAAACAAGGTCACTGTGCTATGAAGCAAACAAATATTCACAATAGCAAATCATTTTTATGTGCCAAGTCTTCATAGTGGTAATGGAGAATGGTGACAATTAAAACATTTTAATTGAGGAAAAAAAGAACAATGAAGATACAAGCACAGATTATATATAAAAATGTATCAATTCATCATCAATATCTATTCATAAGAAGAGTAAATGTGCTCCAGAAGAGTTTGCTAAACAGTATTTATGTACAGCTTGATCAGTTTTCCATGATGAACCAACTGGCAAGTCCCCATCCAGATTCTCTGCCTAGGTTGGTAATCAACACATTCAAATACATTCATTGGCCTGAGCATGGCAGGAGGTGTCTGGAGAGGCCTTTAGGACAGTCCAGAATTCCTATCTAGATAGTCTCTGGGTATTAATCAAATCCTAGGTATAAATTAATTAATTATTTCAGTAAGGCATTTGACACAGTCTCCCAAGACATACTCCTAGCTAAGATGGCAGCAAGGGGCTAATGATGAGCCCAGAGAGTGGTGGTTAATGGTGTTGCATCTAGTTGGCGACCTGTTACTAGTGGAGTCCCCCAGGGCTTGGTGTTAGGTCCAGTCATAGGATCATAGGATCATAGGATGTTAGGGGTTGGAAGGGACCCAAGAGATCATCGAGTCCAACCCCCCTGCCGGAGCAGGACAAAACTATCTAAC
>VZRI01003140.1:494756-529154 GCA_013397515.1 Upupa epops
CATGATCTAGATGTCAGATGTTTAGGTTTACTTGATTGGTTTTAGGTTGGACTGGATGATCTTTAAGGTCTTTTCCAGCCTCATCATTACTGTGATACTGTGATACTGTAATTAGTTGCAATGGTGGCTAAGAATTCAAGTTAGGCCATTGCTTTGGATTGTCCACTATTATGTCTCTGCAGTTAGCCAGACTACTTCCTGATAGACAGTTCCTGCACCACCCCACAGACTTACCTTGATGAGCACAAAAGCACAACACAGAATACTTTGGGTTGGAAGGGACCTCTAGAGGTCAACTACTCCAAACCCCCTGCCATGGGCAGTGACATCTTCAACTAGATCAGGTGTAACAGAGCCCCATGCAGCCTGACCTTGAATGTCTTCTGGAATGGGGCCTCCACCACCTCTCTGGAAAACATATGCCAGAGTTTCAACATCCTCATTGTAAAATAATTTCTTCCTTATATCTAATTTAAATAGACTTTTTGTTCAAAACCATCATCCTTTGTCCTGATACAACAGGCTCTGGTAAAAAGACTCCCTTCTTCTTTCTTATATGAGTCTTTTAACTACTGAAATTCCTCAATAAGATCTCCCCGAACCCTCTTCTTTTCCAGATTGAACAATACCAACTCTCTCAGCTTGTCCTTCCAGTAGAGGTGTTCAGGTGACCTCTGATCATTTTTGTGGCCTTCTTTGGACCCTCTCCTTGTGCTGAGATTGCAGCACTAGACAAAAAAATCCAAGTGAAGTAGAGAGGCAGAATCACTTACCTTAACCTGCTGGCCACACTTCTTTTGATGCAGTTCAGTATATGTTTGGTTTTCCAAGCTGCCAGTTAGTATGCATTGTTAGTTCATGTTTAGTTTTTGGTCCCCCAGTACCTCCAAGTCCTTCTCTGCAGGACTGCTCTCCATCTCATCAAACCTCAGCCTTTACTGATACTAATGAGTCCAACCCAGGTGTTAAGACCTTTCACTTGGCTTGTTGACTGGTTCACTCAGCTTGCTGTCATATGCAAAACAGCTGAGGATGCACTTGATCCCATTGTCTGTGTTATTTATTAAGACATTAAACAGCACTGGTCCCACTATGGAGCCTTAAGGCACACCACTTGACATGAGTCTCCATCTGGACATCAAGCCATTGACCACTACTGCCTGAATGTGACCATCCAATCAATTCCTTATATACCAAACAGTCCACCATCAAGTCTATATTTCTCCATTTTAGAAAGAAGGGTGTTGTGGGGGACCATGTCAAAGGCTTTACAATAGTCCAGGTAGATGACATCCACTACTCTTCCTTGCCTGCTGATGAAATTGCTACATCATAGGGAGCCACAGAATTATTACATGATCCTAAACTGACTTTTCAGTTTCTCTAAGGCTGAGAAAAATAATCAGAGAAAAATATTGTAATAACCTGACCCATATTCATGGTGGAGATACTGAAATGTAAATTCAGAAAGATCTTTAGAACAGAGTTCAATAGTTTTTCCTTATTTTCACACTATTCTTCCTCTTCTTCCAAAAGTATTTATCTTAATTTCAAGGTTTGGTTATGTAATTAGAAGCCTCTTTTCCCTGATGTTAATACTAGTGTTGATCCTGGGATGTGAGGAGAGAGGAGACAAAGTAATAAGAATCTGTTTAACCTTATGAACAGCAAATGAGTGAATTGAATAACTGACACAGTAGATATGATCCTGTTGTCTAATGTAACCCAAATATCAAAACAAACTACAGAATATCAAAGAACTCATCTTCAGAGAGGAGTGATAAAACAGAGAACTTTGTACATTAAAGCCTATACTTTTTTGTTCTTAGCTAAGAAGATATTTTTCCAAATTGCTTTTCTCCTATTAAAATATTTTGAAAATCAAAATTAGAATGATGATCCTTTCAGGCTCCAGATCTGCCAGAGTAAGAAAAGAAATACAAAAGAGCAAATTCTCCCGAATAGAAGAGAGAACATAACCCTTGCAAGGAAAAAGGAACAGAAGTAACACAGCTCATACTGATGGCAAAGATGCTAGGGAAATATTAAGATAGCTAAGACATAGATCATAAAGTTTAAAGTCAACATTTTCATGCATATTTAAAAGCAAAGTGTGAAGCCAAAACCTAAACTGTGCAAGAATAAGCTGACATCAGCTGAGACACAAAAGAACAAGTGCAAACTGCCCTGATGAAAGCAGGAAGAGGCATCCTTAGCTGCTTTTGGTACCTGAAAATTCATGAGTGCCACTAACTGGTAAACCTTAGTAATGAACCCAGATGCTCTTTCCCTCTGAATCCCAGCGCAGTTATTCCCTTTTCCATTTCCTCCAAACAACTTTCCATTTCACAAGTGTATTAATCCATAACCAACAACGTCCCTGTAGCATCTGTTGGGCCATCAGTGATTGCCAACGGACAGAAACATCTAGGTGAAGAGCAAATGAAACATGAAGGACAATGTTATCAGCAGGTTGAAGGCAGAGCAATATACACTAACACAAGATTTTCCTCAGTGATTTCCACACATACTGCACAATTGACTCTTATTCATTCATTCTTTGCTGGCCTTCTGATGGGTTTACATTTGTATGACACTGAGAGCTTAATTCTGATTTCCATTCTAGAAATTAAATGAGTTTTTAAAAAGCTGTATAAGAATTGAAAGAGCACTAAGAGACAATCTTATTACCATGGAAGATAAAAGCTAGGAACCAGAAAAATTACATCCCTCTCTTTCTTAGATTACTCATTATTGGGAGATTAACATTAGGAGGATCTGGAAGTCTGTCAAACATCAAATCACAAACTCCTAGAGGAGTTCAAATAGCAAAAAGTGTTATCAGTAACAAGAGGATTCACTGGATTATGTTTGTAGCGACAGGATTAAATTTTGCTCAACAAGCTACATTATCTGAACTAACAAGGTCATTTTTATGTTAAGAAGATGAGGAAAGAATGCACTTCCTTTGCAAGCAGACAAATTAAAATGGGATTAACCAATAAAAGAATTCCATAAAATTACTTCCTATGTGAAATCAAGGCAAATTTTAATCCTATAGTTTTGAATGTAGAAAAGGACCCCACTAGAGCAAAGGACCAAAATCGTAATATGAAACCGTATCCAACATGGATGTGACAATAACCCTCTATCATAACAACAGGAAGCCCTTGCTACTCAGAAGGAACCTACAAAGACACCGTCCCACAGTCAGGGAGCTGATTGTGGAAATCTCTGTAGACATACTCACTGAAATAGTTAATACAGTGCAAGTGTCTGGAATAATCTATGTTTAGTGGTTTAAACAGCTAATCTTACTCTGTAGCTTAGTCTGCAGTCAGAAATGGATTTGCCACATGAGGACAGCAAAACCAGCTATAGCTGGCTGTGTATTACTGTGGGCTGTTTAGGTATGGATGACATGGGCCATGCAACAGACTAGCAATGTTCAGTCTCTTTGAAAACCAATGAAACCAAGCCTTGTTCCCGAAAAGTTCAAAGCAAATAATTAACTAACAAAACAGATTTGAGAATGTAAAATCTTTTTTTCAGTTGCACATTGATGACACTAGAATAACCATTGCCAAGTGTCCCTCACAGTCGAGGTTGGTAGGGCTGTGNTCCTTAATGCTCAGCTGACTATTTAGGGTCCCTGAAATACTTCATGGCAAGCTACACTGTCTGTCTCTATTCAGTTTCCAATTTGTCATATAGGATCTGCAGGGGCATTTGTGCCTTGCTTTTTTCATCTTTGGGCCTGATCAGTCACAGTCACTATCAACAAGAGATGTGGAGTCAGCCCAGTGTAAGCGATGGACTTTGTCACATAGTCTCACCTGGAATCAGATAGGAAACAATTGCTGATAAAACTGACCCACATGATTAATGTACTTGCTGTGTATCTCCTTAACAGAATGACAGAAATGTCAGGGTTGAAAGGGACCTCAATAGATCACCAATTCCAACCCCCCATCAAAGCAGAAGCTAGAGCACACTGCACAGGACTGAATCCAGACAGGATCTGAGTATCTCCAGAGAAGGAGACTGCACAACCTCTCTGGGCATCCTGTTCCAAGGCTTTGTGACTCACACTGTAAAGAAATCTTTCCATAATTCTAAATGAAACTTCTTGTGTTCCAGCTTGTGCCCCTTGCTTCTCGGCTTGTCACTGGGCCCAGCTGAAAACACTCTGGCTCCATTCTCCCCACAGCTATCATTCAGGTAATTACAGGTGTGGATCAGGTCTCCTCCCACTTTTCCCAAGACTAAACTGTCCCAGCAATCTCAGTGTTTCTTCATAAAAGAGATGCTCCAGAGCCCCAGTCATCTTCATTGCCCTCTGCTGGACTTTCTCCAGTAGTTCCCTGCCTCTCTTGAACTGGGGAATCCAGAACTGCACACCGTACTTACTCCCACAGTAGCCTCGCCAGAGCAGAGTGTGTAGATGACTTCTCCAGACTTACTGGCCACACTCTTCTTACTGCACCAGAATAGTGTTGGCCTTGATAAACAAGGGCATGTTGTCAGCTCATGGTCAGCTTATTGTTCACCAGGACTCCAAGATCTTTCTCTTCAAAGCTACTCTCCAACAGGCTTACCCCTAACCTATACAAACGCTTGGGGTTGTTCCTCCTCAGGTGCAGGACCCTACATTCTATTAGAATAAAATAACAACAGAGTGAGGTCATATTGTGATTTCCACAAGTTTATTCAGTATTGACATTTCTTTCCTTATTTTTTAATTCTCATTATTGGCAAACTTACAGATTTGTTGTTAGGCTGATTAGTTTTCAGTAGATGTAGACATTTGCATGCTTATTTCTGTTACAAGGACCAATTCCATCATCACAAATTCCCTATTGCCAAAAATTTGTGATGCAACTGCAGATTGGAGCAGGTATGGTTCTTCTTTTTCAAACCAAAGAGGTGCACTATGTTGCCAGTGTGAGAGTCTCTATGATACTGCAACAGGCTGTTTATCAACTAATTCTCATTTAGACAAATTTGATCAAAACTGGTATGCATAACTCTCTATCTGCTGTTTCTTCAGATTCCTCTCATTTGTCCTATTTCCTTCTGGTTGAATAAACTCAGTTCATTTCTGCTTATGTAAGACTAAACCCTGGCATTATTTCTGCTGAGATACAATTCACTGACTTCTGTTTGGGATCTAATTTGTGCAAAATAATAAGTATAAAAATACATAATTAAACTTCAAAGAACTTAAGCATGATAATAATCTATTGTACTTCATTAAAACATTAATGATTTAAACTGCATAATTGTAAAGTTCCAAGTTATCATATTTACAATTTATCTTCTTAATCTCTGTTCACAAAATAAAAAAAAATCAACAAAACACAATAAATACCTTAAAGAAAAAAAGACACTAAAAATGCAGGGTGGGGTTTTTTTCCACAGGGGAACTTTAACTGGATATCCATATGAACAAATGCATATATAAGTTGATTAGCTGCATTCTGGGCCTGCCCCAGTAGGAAAACACTGCCCATACACACCAGCTACGTGAGCACATAGGCTGAATCCTACAGGATCCTAGAATAAATGAACAGATTTCAAACTAAAAAAGAAATAGGACCTCTGTGCTGTGTTTGCATTTTTTCATGATAAATTATGTACTTATTCAGGCAACTGGGATACCTCACAGAGGGTGGGTGTGAACTTCAGGATTTGCTATCTGCTAAATAACAATATGTTCACAGGAGTATACAGCCATACTATAACTTAAAGCCAAGTAAACAGAAAATATAACCTCAGCATGTGTATGTGAACTTCTTCACAAACAGTTTGTGCTGTGGATCCATGAAAGATTCCTTTTCTAAATATGTCATTGCAGGCAGTGATTCATAAGTAGAACGATTCCATCTGGCAACAGATGGTCGAGATACTTCTTATTTGTAGGAGAGTCTTCTGCTAAAAGAACTTAGTCCCAGCTTCTTTCTAGTATTACTGACATGAGAAACCACACCAGCACCTTATCTCACAAGATCAGTCAACCATGTATACACCTAAGTCCCTGCTTCAGCATTAAGCATCTTTGTATGCACAATGACCACTTCTGCATTTCACTTCTAATTTTATAGTTGATAATAGGCATGTTACACATGTAACACCTGCATAGTTTTCCTAACATGCTACTTGGTGCTTGGAATCTATGTACCATTCAACCACACATGGTGATGACCTTATCAGTAGCCGTTGCTATTGAAAAAATGCTGCATGCAGCTTCATAGTAGTGTTTGCCAAACACTACTACACTTTGCAAAGCCATCCCCACAGGCTGAACCTACTGCATTGTTTCACATGGTCTTAATCACTGATGGACAAGGCAGCAGTATCTGTGGGAGTAACAGATGGCCGTTAGCAAAGCTGGTTTATTCTATTTCCTCCCTCACCATCTCAGATACGTATCACCCATTTCTGGCTTTCTTCTCTAAAGGTTTTGGGAAGAATATTCCAAAACTCAGCACATCCTAATCAATCATTCAATATATACAGATTCACAGAATTAATGAGGCTGGAAAAGACCTCAGAGATCATCAAGTCCACCCAGCCTATGACCTGACATCAGCACATCAGCTAGACTGTGGCACTAAGTGCCACCCCAGTCTTTTCTTAAACACCCGCAGGGATGGTGAGTCCACCACCCCCCTGGGAAGTCCATTTCAATGCCTGATCACCCTTTCCATGAGGAAGTGCTTCCTAACATCCAACCTAAACCTCCCCTGTCACAGCTTCAGGCCACATTCTCTTGTCCTATCACTAGTTGCCTGGATCATAAAAAACCAAAAGATTCTGTTTCACAATAACTGTAAAAAAATTTAAAGGGTTACTTCCTTAGGAGTTATTCACTCAGCTCTAAGGAAAAAGCCTCAGACGTCAGCTCTAGTGGAGGGTTATGAGTCATCAGATAAGAAATTTCAGCTCTCCCATTTTTATGTGATATGGTAAACAAGAAAAGCACTGCAAAATTAATTCAGTGCTTGCTTTGGTCATAGAATCTGAAGCGACTGTTGCCATGGGTACACTGAATCAAATTTTCAAATGAGATATAAGGACATGGCAGAGGAGAAAAGAAAATACAGCATAGAAGATTCAAGAATTCTGGATTCCTGGAGGATCTGAAGCACAGAAGTCCAGGAAAGAAAAGTAGCCAGTCATGCCATGAAGACAAGGTAAGAGAAAAGACAGCTAACTGAAAGATCAAGGTGAAGAAACAAAGAGAAGAAACCTGCAGACACACCAAGGGGGGGAAAAAATTGACTAGCTCTGTAAGAAGAGAAGAAACAATGAAAATAAGCAGGGACTGGATCATGAGGACAATAAATTATATTACATAGAAGGGCATGACAGAAATCAGAAAAGGACACAAAAATTAATACAAAGATCCTATAGACAAATACACAGAAATGTACTACAAATATCAAGAAAACAGACAAGGGAAAAAGGAAGAGGCTTATTTTTAACATGAAAAACAGACACATATGGATGGTTGGGAATTTTCATTAAAAAGTGAATGAACAAGTCATCAGAGCTGACCCAGAGGAAAGAAAGATATGTGGTGCTCTAGGAGTAACAATATATATCCTCTGAACTATGAAAAGTTACCATGGAAAAAAAAAACAATCAACTAATCCTACTTCATGCGGAAAGATGTCACTGCAAAATTCCTTCAAGAACACAATCAAAGAGAGTCCCACCTAGGAAAGACTGGTCTATTCCAGAATTGTTACAGCCGCAAAAGAAGGAACACAGATGAAATACAATATTAAATAAACTGGGAGATGACTCAATGACTAATCTTAGAAGGAAGGCTTTAGATTGCTTGGCCACTTAACAGAGGACTTTTATCTGAAGGGAAGACATTTTTTCAAGGGTCAGTAAGGAGAAACAAAAGATTAATATTAAAGACAACATCTGGTGAATCAAGGACAGAGCTGAAGAAATTTGGCTATCAAAACAGTTAAAAAATACAGTAAGCAACATCTTAAAAGCATGAATGTTAAGGAAAAGAATCCCTGGAGGGAAAACATGTTGAAATAAAAGTTGTGACAAGGATAGCAGCATGACAAAGTACTTTCCTGGCCTGGAAAGGGATATAAACCCAAATATAGTAAGATGTCATTTCACAGTAAGGTTGTGACAGACTATAAAGAAGGATGAAACAGAATCCATGTGAATCAAAATCAGCATGTAAAGGCAGCCCTACTGAGCATTGTCAAAATCGTGTGATCACCACAACTACCTGGTTGGATCTTCATTGTGAGATCAGTTGCAGAAAATGTCTGTGCAAGTGTTCTTATGTCAAGGCAGCTAGTAGACAGTTTATCTATAGAGCAGTCTTCACCTTAAGAAGCACAGTGTGACTTTATCTTCTTATTACAGTGTTAAGAAATTAATGACTGAGTAATACATCATTTCAGAAAAGTTCTAGGAAGTTTTATAGTGAAAGCTAAAGCTGTGAAAGGGCTCTCATGAGAGTTTAGATGCATTAACTGAGGACATGAGCAGTTTTTAAACGCAATGATCCAGATGAGCTTTCAGTTTATAAATCACTAACTTCAGGACGTCTTTTTTAGGGGAAGGATCATACAGACATACTGTCTATTTCTTCCACTTTTGCTCTAAGCTTCCTTTAATGGTCACTGTCAGAAACAGGAGACAGGCTAGATGGTCCTCTGATCAAATTCAGCATACCTGTGCTTTGAGTTTGAGATTGAAATGTGCTCTTGCAATGGATCTAGGAATAAGAACATTACATTCCTGTTACTGATTATCTGATTTCTTCATCCCATGGAACAGGAATAGGGACACAGAGCCTTCATCCCATAGCCCTTTGGCAGACAAAGAGCCAGAGGGCATAATTCAATACTGGTAAAAAAATCCCTCAACATTGCACCCTTAGTGAGAGGGCTTAGTAGTTGGAAAGCTTTCTACAAGTTGAAGTCTCATACATAGCTACTTCCAGGACTTTACTGCATGAGCTGACAGTGCAGTCTAAAGGGCAATTCTAAAATAAATGTAAAATTCATTAAAAATGGAAAGAAATAACAGTAACTTTTTGGACTGGATAGCTGACATAAAATACATGCTGAGAAAATCAGCTTTCTAACAATTATCAATTAACAAATTATATCACGAGCAGTGTGCTATTTTTTGTTTATGGGACTATTGCTGTGTATTTTTCATTGCTGCACAATTTACCACATGAAACTATAACTTCATACAGGGGATGAGTAAGGATGAGTAAGGATCTCTTGATATCAAAAATGGGTTCTTTTACCTACCACTATGGACAAATAATCTAAGACACTTCAAAAGAAAGCTAAGCATTGCTACTAGAGCATCTCAATGTTTTTAAAACCCCTCACTTATGTTTGAAGAACTGTATGATTTTCCTTCATCGTTAGAGGACTGTCAAGCATTTAGGTCAAACTTTTTTCAACTGGTTGAGACCCATTGGAAAGCATCGTGAAAATGTCTTCTGTGCTATGTGAGTTTCTTTGAGATGATGAATGTTGCAGTGCCATGTATCTCTGATGAAGTCTGTAAACAAGATGCAAATCTATATTTATTAAAGTTTCAACAATACTCTGAATGTATTAGCTGCTGTCCAGGCAGAAGGGAAAAATAATCATTGCTTAAGCACCTTGTAATTTAAAATCAGTAACACAGTAACAATAAAAAAAGAAAAACAAAGGTGTAGGCTTTGAGTATCATACTGTCCACACAACAGCTGAAATATTTTTTAAGTGTTTAAATTACTAACGAAGAGTACTTGGACAAGGGCAGCACTTGAAAATGTGCAATGACCTACATTCATTTGAATGAACCACTGAAAGCTTTAGCATACTCTAGAACGACTATGTGAACTAAGAGGGATGCAACCCAGAATGGCTTCTACCCAATTAAGCACACAGTTCATGTATTTTCTTTATTGAAAATTGACCTTTAAAAAAGTTTTTTACTACAGTTACTGCTTCAGATTAGATACAGCTATGATTTATATTTCTACTTGGCTTCTAGCTAACTTCCCTGAAATAAATGTGTAAGTGGTTAGCAGCACATAGTAAAAAAGGGTGCAAATGCATCCTACTGTCTCAAATAGTCACAATTTTTTCTAGGTTTTTATTTTAACTAACATTAACATAGTGTCTGTTCCTGAGGCCTAGATGTTGTTGCAATAAAAACAGTACAGGAGATAAGTGGAAAGACTGATTAACATCTTGCTGCATACGTTTAAAAAGAATGCATTGTTAAATAGACTTTCTTCAAGGTAAAGGTAGGCGGCAGCTGTAATAATAGAACAGGGTGATGACTACCTGACACTGAAATGTGACACTGACATTTGAAGGATAACTTCAATTGTGATATTTGAAAGAAACTGGAAGAGAAACTAATTGTACTTGGTAAGCATTAAGTTTTGCAATTCTCAGTTCTTCACAAGCTAAAAAGAAGAGAGAGAGAAAGAAAAAATTATCCTTCCTTTTATCTTGAAATTAATTGGTGTTTTAGTTTTAATGTGCAGATCTCAGCATCCTGTTATCTGAACAGGTTTTTTGCCTTTACTTTGGGGAGATCACTTTGTTTGCTTCTGTGCATAATTTCAAATACTTATTGATACAATTTCTTGAGCTATATTTTATACCTTTCAAAAAATAGCCTTTGAAGCTGTTAACACTGATGTAATCCAGACTTTGTGGTTCGTGAAGTGCTAGCTTACAGTGTCTTGAAAATCTGCTTGTAATTTTTATATTTAGTGAATTTTATATTATGTTTGCAAAGTTACAGAAGGAAGAACTAACCCTTGCAAGACTTTCTTGCTCTACCTGCATAATTGCTTTTGTCAATCCATGGAGAACAGACATTTTATCAATTTACACTTGTACCTATAACTTTTTATTCATTGAAACTCTCAGTTTTCACAGAATTCTACCTTAGTGCTCTCAACATGGACATGTACACCAGACTCTACTGCAAAGCTTCAAAGTATCCTGCCAGCTCCATGGAAACACTGAGCCGTGTTCTGGATCTCATCTTTTATCCTCAAACTCTTAAACACTGGCCCAACTTTTGAAAAATCTGTGGATAAAGTTTTCTGCCATCTAGATTTACAGTAAAGGAGCTAGAGCTCTCCAGTTACATTGAAGTCTACAAAAGAACTGCTACAAGAATCTTCATTCACTTTCACCCTCACTACCTCCTGCTCCAAGTTCAGCAGGAGGATTGCCAGCTTCAGAATAAACCTAGGGCAGCGGTAGTAGGTTGTCTACTTCCCTTGTATAATGCCTACCGTATACAATTTGCACATGAAGGAAAGAATGAGTCAGAATGATGTCATGGGTTCTGAAAAGAATGATTACATGGCCCACTAACCTTCTGAGATTCCTCCAGACTCTCTGGTGATGACAGCAATACAGAAGACAAAAGAAAACAGAAGAGAACTTTGCAGACAAAACTCATGTTCATTTGTCTGAGATTTGAAACAATGTAAGTCATGTTACAGGTTCTCTCTGAATGCCTCTGAAAAGCATTCCAAAAAGAAAAACACAAAATCATTACATTATCTGCCATGTAGTTTAAAATCAACAGGCATAAATCGGCATATTTAAAATATCAACATTAATTAGATTTATTACAATGAATACACAAATGGACCTTTGACATTCTGTAAATCTGAGTTGATTTCTAATGAACAGCATACATATAAGTTTAATAAAAACTTTGAAGTGGAGAGGAGGATGTAAAAGAATCCATTAAACTATGGCTCTTTGCCTACAGAAGTGAACCCTGAATTCACATCCAAGTGTGATGTGAATTCATGAGCAGTCTTAATATCCTTTGTAATGCAAGTTTGCCAGTGTTTCATTCTTACTGGACAGTGTGACTAGGCCATGTGCTAATTTTCCATCAATTCTGATGTTGTGTCACAGCTAATAGGCTGATTGGAGAACTCTCTCAAACCAAGCTGCATGTCTTTTCCAGTTTGGCCCTGCCCCACAGGAAGAACACTCCAAGCATGATTATGGTGGATTAATCTGGTAAAAAAATAGTATAGTTTATTTGAGCGGGGTAGAAAGATGGATAAATACATCTTGTTAGTGTAAGTCACTCCTCCTAAGACCTCTTAGTCTGGTTTCTACTGGGTATTTTATTAATTAGAGTTAGGAAACTGGTTGTTTTAGCACTCAATTTGAGACACTTTACCCACTGTCATAATCTGGGAAGCACTAGATTCTGTTCATTCTAGGATTATAGCAATAATACATCTGGTGCTGGACATACTACTCATTACTTTTGTGAAAGTAATTTTTCTCTATCCTGGCAGCTGAAGTCTTTTTTCTGATAAACATTACTGAACATCTATTTAATATTTTCTAATTTTATACAAAATCATGTGCTGCATGAAATCCTACTTTGGAGATGTAGCCAACTGCCTCCTGTCCCTTTTGTGTAAATGAAACAACATTTGCAACAATTCTATTTTATCTGTCTATAGCAATTTAGGAGCATTAGAAGCACTACACAGAGAAAGATGCATTTATCTTTATATTGTTTGCGAGCAACTACTCCTCTCCCAGAAAACATTAAACTCCACTGTTTCATAGAAGGATGAACTTCTTCTCATTCTGAGCAGCTGATCATTTTATTCCCCAGAGATTATACATTCTTGACGTTACAGTGAATGCAAAGCATACCCCAGCAAATGTATGTAAAGTTCAATATGGGAATACACGATATCCCTCATAAATTGAAATTAACAGCTCTACTGCAGAAAATATCTTATATCAGCATCTACTAATCATTTGTGAGTTTTGAAATGTATATTAGAAGAAAAATCTACTGGGAAACTATGTGCAAATATAGGGTATTTTATTTTTAAATCACATACATTGCCTTCCAGTACCCTTTATTCCCCATTCATTAAGCCCTTGACATCAGCAAAACCAATATTGTTTATATCCTGCAAGCTTGGCACAGACTCATCCTGTCAGATGAATGCTGCTAGAAATCAGATTCCATTTTTCCAGGGAAGTTGTATCCAGTTTTGCTACAGCTGTGTGCTGCTTTGCCTCCTTATTTACATACCGATCCATCTCATACAAAAAGAATTTCGTAAACCATACAAATGTGCCAGATTTTTGAAAAGGTAAAGTCTGTTTTGTGTCCTACACTAAAGATTTCTGAAGACACAGCAAGGTTGTACATGAGCATATGCTCAGCAGAGCAGTCTTTACCTATAATTAGTCTTCCCAAATACTAATCAGAATTTCATCTATGTGAATTCCTATAATATATTCAAGTCCCAAATGCATTAGAAAGCATTTCACTGCATATATCAATCTATTTAGTTCATTTATCACAGAGGATAGATAATTTAGGTAATTGGAAGTATTAAAAAGTATTACTGTCCTTAGCAACATTAGCTACTCTTTATGCCTGTTAAATCAACACTAATAGAATCAGGTGCCAAGTAAAGAGTCTTTAGGAAGCTTCCATATGCATTAATTACCTGTGTAAACAAGCTACGTTTCATGGTTTTATTGAAATTAAATGCTTCTGTTTCAGAAAAATATATTGCCTGGACTACATTTGGAAGGCAGTTAGTGGCAGAGCCACAGCAGGGGCTGCTGGTAGCAGCCACTGAAGGCAGGCAGCTCTCGGTGGCCCTCTGCTTACAGCTGCTGCAAGGAGCAAGAGAAGTAACAGGATACAAATGAAAATCTCTAGTAGCATGTGACTGCCTCTAGAGTACATGGGTTCACTGGGAAATGAAAAAAAGACCAAATATTTGTGTTTTTTGTTTCACTGAGCAAGTTCAATGCATATTCGCTTCTGCATTACAAAATGCAATGTCGGTGCAGTGGAAAATCCCACCAGGGACTGTTGGTGCCAGCTGAACCAGTATTATGCACACATGACTGACAATCCCTTGCAGCTAAGGAAGAAGCAATGCAAATCACTGCTAATTGATATTTACAGATCAATTACGCTCAAAAGGCAACATATTTCTACCTCCTCTAACAGAATTCCTGTTTGGCTGTTCAGACACCAGGCCTTGAAGTGTAGGTGGCACATGGTGTGCTTTTTGTGTCCCAGTTAGCACAGCTCACATCCATTAGCCCCACCAGCCTTCATCTAGGTCTACCCAGTCTGGGTAGTGGTATCTAGGCCCTCTTTCCTGCCCAAACTGCAGACCCAGGACTGTTCCCACTGCCTCTGCCTCCTGCCTACTCACCCTGCACATGGACTCCACAGAACAACAGATGTGAAACTGCATGAAAATACTAATGAGGCATTTTTACACCATGAAAAAAATTAAGAGAAAAGCAGAGCTGAAAATGACAAAACGTGCAGATAAATACAAAGTGGAGGCCAATGTCCCCATTACACTTCCAAGAGCTAGACACTCAGCAGAGGGCTCCAGCCCTGCATACACTCAGCTGCTTGCTGCTGCCTGTGCCCAGAGGTACTGCAGGCAGCCCACAAGCAAGAAGGAAATTGCAGTTTGCCTAATCACAAGAAATCTAACCCTCTGTCTTGAAATTAGAGTTAGAGCATATCTTGACTTGAAAGAAGAAGAAAGAGGTTTCCTGTTTTCTATTCATACTATTGTGTGGAGATCATCTTTTTTCCTAGTGGAAAAAAATCTATGATGTTCCTGCACTGAGGAGCTACAGGGACTGAAATAAAATGGCTTATGTCTTTTTAATTTCTCTGAAATATCCACCACACAGAAAAAAGCAGGCAGCAGAGCAGGAATCATGCCTAGCTCCATGTGCCCATGCACTATCTGTTAGTGACATAACGTAACTTGTTCTGCTCCAGTGAACACGATGAAATACTTGTTCTCTCTCATTAAAGATGTTCTTGAAAAAAAAAACCCTGGATGTAAGTCTCTGCTTCCATCCTCTCTTTTACTGAGTACTCTCTAGGCCATAGAAAAAGCACTGAAGGAGTCAAATACAGACAAAACTGAGCCTTAGTCCAGAAGAGCAGTGCTACCTTTCCAGGTGTTGCTAATATCACCACAAAGTGCAGATGTTTGAGCCTAATATGAAATACAGAAGCAATCCGGCCTGATTTTGAGTATGTGCTGGGATGACTCCCTTCACTGCAGGTAAGCCCAATGAGGAGAGGCTAATGGAGCTGGGTCCGTTTAGCCTGGAAAAGAGAGGGCTCATAGGTGACCTTATCACTGTCTATAACTACCTAAAAGGTGGTTATGGTCAGACAGGGGTAATTCTTTTCTCCCTGGACACTGGAGACAGGACAAGGGGTCACAGTCTTAAGCTCCATCAGGGGAGGTTTAGACGACGTTAGGGAAAGGCTTTTCACAGAAAGTGATCAGATTTTGGAACAGGCTGCCCACGGAGGTGGTTGAGTCACTGTTTCTGGAGGTGTTTAAGGTTAGGTTGGATGAAGTGCTGAGTGGCATGATCTAGATGTCAGATGTTTAGATTTACTTGGTTGGTTTTAGGTTGGACTGGATGACCTTTAAGGTCTTTTCCAGCCTCATCATTACTGTGATAAAGTTGCTCCTGAAGCATGCCACTGCAAGTAGATCATCCCTTACTCTAAATCAAACCCTCTTCACAAGAATATTGAGTCCATAACCCACCCTTTACATAGTGCTTTGCAGTATATGTAGTCTATGGGGTAATACAAGCAATTATTACTTTTTTTTTTTTTTTACCAGAGTCAGATTTAGATGTTAAAAAACCTAACATTTCTTCATGTTTACCACTGTTCATTTACTCAGTGGTGCATCCATTGATTATTTCTGTGGTCTTTAACTGTACAGTAGAGGACAATTCTACATCTTTCCCTTCCCCCATACATTAATAATTTTATTTGCAGGTCTCCACCAAGCAGACTCAATTGTGAGTGCACAACAGATTGATAAACATTAAGCAGGCAATGTTACAAAGAGGGGTGTTTAGCTGAAAGAATGGGTCTACAACTACGGAGTGCAGTTTACACGTATGTGGACAACATTCACATACAGTACACACAACTGACATTCAAATGCAGGCATGAGACATTATCTGAACTGAAAGCTGTCTGTACCTATAATCTTAATGAAGACCCTAAGAATTCTGATGATACATTGATTCCCCATAAGAAAATCCCACTGAATTTTATTTATACTAACACTTTTTGTATTGCTTCTTTGTAGTATTTACTATAGGAAGCAATGATAGTACTACTGAGTTTCACATAGTTTTTGCTTTTCAGTTCTGGAAGATCTTCATGCCACTTCTCTACAAGATTGTCTGCTTGATAAATAATTATTTTCACCTTTATAGAGGATTCAGAGAATTTAGAGAATTTTGCATATGGAATATGCAAATTCAATACAGAAGCTTAAATTATCAATATTTGTTCTTCAGTATATAATGTAAAAAACTATACAAAACAATATGAATCAGCTCCCTCTACAGAAATTCTAGCAAAGCTGAAATTAGAAACTCTCAGTTTATGACTAGCACCCTGAAGATAAAGGGGTTTTTTCTCTGTTGTGGGGTTGTCCAAAGTACAGAGATTTTACTCCTCATGATGTTTGGTGACACGTGTGAAATGTGCATTTGTTCACTAAGTAAAACATTTAAAGGGAAAGAGAATTGCCCTAATGCCCCATGTCATATGACACATCACTGTATTGATAGTGCTGTAAAGCACGAACATGAAAAGAGAAGATACCAGAGTACTGCTGGTATTGTAAAGCATGAATCTGAAGAGAGAAGATGCCTTGATCTTACAACTGTAACTGCAAGTAAACTGTAGCACAGAACAGGCCACAGAGAGCCTGACAGCCATCCATGTATGTATCCATGCAATGTCTGGTATTGCTGCTGTTCTTTTTATTTTTAGATTACAGGCAAAAGATATTGTAGATTTATTTCCCTGCTGAATTTGAAACATCAAAAAGAGGAAAATCCAGCAAGGGAAAAATGCAGCATTGGGATAGGAGTGAAGTTAACAGAATGCTGCAAGTCTTGCCTATTTCTAACCTAGTATAAACAGGGATTCCTCACTTTTGTCCCCAAAGGTCCCATTTATTTCAAGATATGTATTTGAAACAAGAAGATTTGAAACACACCAGTCTTAAAATGTGCATCCCTATCCTTCTTTGATTGTTAAGAAAAAAAGCAAGATCTGGAATGAGTCTCCAAAAGGGTAGATGGTAGGTGATGAGATTTTGAATGAATAGTTATAACAGCTTTTAACAAGGTAGTACATTCAGGGCTTATATACTAAAATACCTTAGCACTGTAAGAAGAAAAGCCTATGTAGTCTCTCAGTAAAAATACCTACTTCAATAACACGTGCACTTAGAGTTGATTTTAGAGAGAAGGAAAAGAAGTGCTAAAACCGCACAGTGCCATATTATGCAGAATTCTTCTTTGGTTTGCTTTGTTTCTGTAATAGTGTGAGTCAAAATTTTCTTCTCCCTTTTAAATGACAGAAAACTATCAGGGCCAGGTAATCATTTGCAATGGGAAAGAAATGTAAAAGTTTATTAGACATGTCAGAGCAAATGTATCTCTGCACTGAAACCCTGCATTACCGAATAAGGGACTTAGTGCCTAAGAGTTAGCTAGTACAGAACAAGCTCTTGGCCAGAAAGGATTGGAAATTTAACCCTTACAAGTTTATCATATCTTTTGTCTTAGTGACATCTATGGGGAACAAAGTTCTCCATTTCGAAGACAGGAAAGAGGGTATCTCTGCAAGGAGCGAAATTTATCAGTTATCACTGTGGAAGCAAAGATAAACGGCTGAGCCATGAAATCAGTCCTGCCTTCTGTGCTTTTGCAAGTGGAGTGCACATATGAGCTGCTGTAATGAAGACTCTTTGAAATATGAGGTTGTGATTTGATATTTCCTAAGAAATTTTACATATGTCTGTTTTGTCTTCAAACATAATTTGACATGATATTAATTGAAGATACATCCTAAAGATTGAAACTCACAGTGGATCCTTTATATATAGTGCACAGATATATTTGTGTCTACATACAGAAGATTATTTTTTTCAAGAGATTGTTTTTTCTTGGAATAGCCTGAAGTATAAAATGCCTACCAAGGCCTGGATAAATCCAAATTTAGTTATTTAACTGAAGTAACTCAGCTAGGAGCTTTCTGCTCTACCACAAGCTAGCAGAACCTCAGTGAGTGTATCTGGCCCTCCTAAAACCTGAATAAACTTTTTGAGATGCCTCTCCCCAGAACACACCCAAGGAGTTGGTCCTCCATTTGCTCTATGTAAAACCTAGGGATGGAGTGCCTAAAATTGGGCAGAATATTGTTGTAGAATGTATGATAAAAAGACACATCACAATCACCATGAAGCATCCAGGAGTAATGCACTCAGCTCTCTGGGGAGGGAGCAAAATTATCCCTCTTTTCTTTTGTGATAGATGTTTAATATAGCTTTACCATGAGTCCTTTTTTCTTCATACAGCTATTTTCATTTCACTGCACTGCTGGGCTGATAGCATAAAAAAATATCAGTTGACCATAGAACATTCCATAAGGATAACTCTTTTTCCACATTAATAGACCTTATATCAATGATAAAATGCATTTATTCCCCATGCCATCTAATGTATTTTCACTACGGTACATATCCCTGAGAACTACAAAGATCTTTGCATTATAGGTGCCAAAATCTCCTTGCTAAATAGGAGGAGGAAAACTCTAACAGAGGAGGGTGAAGAAAATTATAGATATATTTTAAATCAGATATTCCCTTTTGTGGGTATCTTCAGACCAAATGCCTCACTTTTCTCAGATTTCAGGTTTGGGGAAAGCACACAAGCTATTGAAACAAATACTGCATTACAGGGCTCTCAGTCTACTTCAAGTTTGAACAAGAGTATAAGACAGCTTGACCTAAATATGTAACAAATAAATGTCTAAAGTACCCATTGTAAGGGAATGCATATTTTTGATCCTGCAAAATGTTCCAAATGGACTTTCTATATTACAATTATACTATGCCAGCTCCTTCACTCAGTGGAGCTCTACAGATTTGCTGAATTTATAACATTTTCTTTCAGTAATGTATACTTTGCAGAAACATAAAACCAAACTATGTTCCCAAATCCTACTGAAAACAAAAGGAGCAACTCTGAAAAACCAGGAAGCAATATTTGATTCTAATGAGTTTCACATACAAGGTGGTTATGGTCTGAGTATTTCCTACCAGGAAGATATTTTGAAAGATTCATTAGATCCATTGACTTCAGTCATATGCTAGTTTCACAGGCTTAAAATAAAAATGAAGGCAGAATCAGGCTATTTCCTAGCTCAGAACACAGCTGTTCTCCCCTTGATGGCATAGCTAATTCATTTAATAATATTCAAAGCATTCTTAACAACATATTCTAGCAATTTCCAGTTGTCCATTATTTTTTTTAGTTTCCCCTCATAATCAGACTTGATTGAGAGAAAATGAGAGAAAAAAATACATACATTATGCATGTGTAGTGCATAATGTCTGATCTATGATGACATTTCCCTTCATTTGTGCAGAGACATAGGATCATTTTCTCCTGGCTATGCAGCTCTTGAGCTTTTCTTTCTGCTCACAAAGATAGGTTTCATAGTGACGAGCAACTTTACATGGTACCAAAATGATGTAAGCTGTACCAGTGGGACATCAAATATCAATATTATTGCAGCAAAGTTTTTTGTGTAGTTTGAATTAGACTTTTAGGCAGTTATGCTCTTAAGTAATCTGTAACCTGCTTGAGCAGAAGAGTTGCAAGTCATGGCATTTGAAGGCCCCTTCCAACCCTAATAACCTGTGTAACTGTGTAAAGTTTGAAGCTTTCAAAAATGAACCAAAATTTTAGAAAGAACATTTAAAAGTTATGTTTAAAAAACTCAGAGAACTCCAGACAAAATTGCCCTGTATGTAAAACAAATAAATATGAGCTTACAGAAATGGGACAAATACCCTTTTTGTTTGGCTGGTTTTGACCAACATGACCAAGCAACACATTTTTAAAGGTATTGTGGCTGTTTTGCTAAATACTATTAGTGTCCCTGGGGCCTAAATACAGTCTAATTGCCTGAAAATTCTGGGGACAGGTTAAATGACTGAAGATGTGGAGGTTTCTCTCGGGCATCTCAGTAAAATCTCTAACATCTCCAAAAGGACAACTTCATACAACTGGTCAAGGGAGCAAGGCAGAACACACATGTAAGTAAACATTTTTGCCTTCCTGGAACCATTTAGCCATGAAATTTGTAACCTAGTTGAGCAGGACTAGCAAGAAGCCAGGCCAAGCCAGACTCAGCAGAGGACACACCTTAGCATGAACCAGCATTTCCACATGTCGCTCTGCTGAGCACTTACACTAAGCAAGTTACTTGGGACCAGCTCTTATCAATAATATTTTGCAAATGAGCAGAAGACAAACAGCACAGTGCAGGGGTCATCTCAATGAAATCTGAAGGCATTGATGTTACCAGGTATGAGTTCGTAACTTGCAGCATTTTAATTGCAAATGAGGATTCATTGGAGGAAAGAACTCAGTATGATTTTCCCATCCAAGGTGGAACACTCAGGGCTGGAAGTAAAGGCAAACAATTTCTGCAGGTTTTCAAAAGTTTTTACAGGGAAATTATTGAAGGGAATGTTGTTGTCCTGCTGTGCTGATTACCGTAAAATTCATTCCAGATAAAAGTAGCACTTACAGCAGCACTTCAGTCTCAGGGGGTTGTGTAGGTTATTTGAAGAAGTTGGGAAGGGGCCAGGGTGAGGAACAGCTATCCGTACTTCCTTTTAATTTTTGCATTTAATGCAAATGTAATGCATGCCACAGGTATAATCTGCACCTCTCTGCTCTGCATCTTATTGCAACTCTTCTTTCTGAGAGTAGATTAACAAGCAGCAAATAATTCAGGAAAATCTCTCTTCCTTTCTTTCACAAAGTAACCTATTCACTATAGATCCTGTGGTAGTTGTGGTGACCTGAAAATCTAAGTACCTTTCATCTTCAGAGCTGTGTGAGGATTCTCCTCCCTTCCCTCAGTCGAGTGCACAAAACTCCTGAAGTAAAAACCCACAGAGGAATATTACACTTAAACTGGTAAATTTCAAATATTTGTGCTTCCCTTTTGTTCTCATGCACATGCCAGAAGCATGTTTTTCAACGTATTTTTATAAATGATAAGTTATTATAATTTTTGTTAAAACACTGTTTGTTAAATCAGCTTCTATTTCTGTCATATCAATACAGTTTACCAGAATACGAAAGTTTTCAGAACTTATTTCCATGACATTTGATAATTAAACTGGTAACATTACTGTTGCACCACATATCCGTAATGGGAACACACAGGGAAAATAGGTACTGGATATGAAAAAAATCTCAGAAATGCTTTACCAACCCTCATTTCCTTTCTTTCCCATTTTAGTTCTTAAAACACTCCTTTGAGACTCAAAAAACACTGAGGAAAAAAGTACTTAAGAATTCAGGTATAGTAAAGGATGATAAATTATTATTACATTTACATAATAATATTCATTCTGTATAACAGCAGCAATAATAATCCATATTTCTTGCTTTCTGTGAAATTTCTGCATGGAAAGCCATCCCTTTGTGTTATTAAAAAGTATCGTTGTTTTATAAAAGATACAAGCCACAGAAAGTGCCCATTTGGAGACACAATCTCAGGTTCACTGACTCCTAAAATAACTTCATATATTATATGGATATTCTTCTGGAAACACAGAAGTAACTGTATTGCCATTTTGTGACAGCACAAATGAAAGAGATTAGATGGAGTAGAAGGGGATTTTCAAAATTCTAGAGACAGTAGAGGATCCCATAGCTCCTCTGGGAAGAGAACTCAATCTGCAATCAAAATGTGTACCATCTTTAAAATTCTTTCTGAATAATTCTGACTTCCATCAACATTGTTAGAAAGCATACTCAATGAAGTTACAGTAACAGCAAGAGACTTAATTCTAATAATCTCACAATACTGAATTCAATTGTGGTTTAAATAACCCTTGTATCATTCCTAAGACTAAAAAGGACATTATCCTCATTTTTCAAAAGCATAAACTTCAGCATAGAGAACTTAAGAGTGATCAAAAAAATCTGAAAGAAAGCAAATCCATGAAAGAAGTAACAAGTTTTATGCCACCTTCTTGATTTTTAACAGGTGATTTTATAATTACATTTTTCTAGATTTGAGAAGTAGTCCCTCCTCAATCGCTCTTGGAAAGAGTCACATAGATAAACAATATACAAATAAAGTAAACTGAAAACCAGACAAACTTTCTATAATCCTCTGTGTAGAGTTGGTACTTTCTAAAAGATATGACAACAATATTTTAGGTAAGAAATATGATCACTTAGTTGAGAGTGCCCATGAAAACAAAGTATTGTTTGGAGTAAGGAGGGGTAAGGGTACCTGTCAATGTCTCTCACCACATCTTTGATACACCAGATATCCATTACATATATTCTAAATAAAAGGCTACATCAACAGACTGGAAATGTGTCTCCAAGTGACAGTTCATAATATTTATGGCAATGCAGAAAAGCACATTTGAAATTAATTTTATCAAAGTTTTGAAAACAATTAATTTGGTGGTATGAATTCAATATAGACAAAAAACTACACATCTGCATATCTGAGAGGTCTAGCTAGCCACATGATTAGGGAAGCAGAACACTGGTAATTTGTCTGTAATTCCATCTCCATGTAGAAACAGCATGTTTTTTCTGCCAAACTTTGCAACAGGAGATAATGCTTTTCACAGTGTTCCTTATCTTCTCCAGCTAAAGTGGTGCCTGAGATGCCTGCACTGCAAAGTCATACTGACTCCAGCACCTGGAAATTGCTATTCTGCACTTGGAGATTGCTATCCTGGATTCTATTAGCCAGTCATAGATCAACAGATATCTCTCCACAGATGCAGTGGAGTTACTAGAGTGAGAGAAAGAGAGGTTTCCTGGCTATGTCTGCAGCCACTTTTCTGAAAAGCTCAGAGCTAAAATACTGAAGAGGAAAAGACAGAAGGGTGAGACAGGAGAAGACAAGAGGGGACAGGGTGGGACAAGACAGAACAGGACAGATGGTACACCCTCCAGTACCTTGGACAGCTCCTCAGCCTCACTTCTGCACGCAAACACGGGACCGTGTCACACTAGCACCCAGGTACAGGTGATATTTAGAGGGGTATGGTACAGACGCAAGTTCAGAGAGGTGTCATATTGCTCCTCATTTCAGGGCTTAGTCATCTGGTTTCTGCTTACTGTCTCAGTTAACTATTGCCCTAAGCAAGGCTGGTTGGCTGGCAATACGACAGGAAAACAAAGTAGAGCACTGTGGAAGAAGGGGCAGAGAGTTTTGAAACAGAAATTGTTAAGATGAAAAAAATAGCATGAGAAGATTGAAATGAAAGACAGAAAGAGCTGGATGAGAGAAAAGGATAAGGAAGTGAAGATGGGGGAGAAGGCAAAATGTAAGAAGCTATGTAGGAGAGTGAAAAAAAGACATGAAGATAGAAGAAAGGAAAGTTGTGTAGATACATCAATAAGATATGTGAAAGCATAAATTAAAAGAACATACACAAATGTGTAGCACACAGAAATGCTTAGCCTATACTCTGGGAAGTGATACTCGCTTTTGCAGCATCCCATCCTTCCTCCAACCTGCAAAGCTTATTTCAATATCCCGAGACAAATCAATATTCATGGCTTAGTCATCAATCCATTAGCAGATTAATGGATACACTGTTGCTCCTGGGAAGAAGTTAACTCTTTCCATCCCCTAAAGAGTGGTCACAATCTTGACATCACACTGGAAAAAAATGTAGCACTTTAACCTGTTTAATTAAGATGACAGCTGCAGTCATTGCTTTTAGTTTTCTCTTTTGGGCATAAAGAAACTAGCTCATAGCCAAGAGTCATAAACAATTTCTATCTGGTATCCAAGATGGTTATATCATTCAACTGGATATTTATCATGTGGCATGCAAGTAAACAATAAAGTTTTGCTGATTATTTGCACCTTCTACTATAGTGAAATTCATAGCCATTGGGATTTTCTAACAGCAGGTCAGACTATCAGAACAATTCCAATGTGAATGAAAGGAAACATTCCCATAATGTTAATTATTTATTAAGTGTAGAATTTTACATCAAAATTGTAAACATTTCTGTTGAGAAAGTAATGTATTAGATGCAGAAAAAAGTAGTAAAAAAAAGTTATTATCATTAAAGAGATAGATGAGCCCATTCAAAGAAAAGTAAAATCAAGTATTGAGTGGTAACAAAAATATCACCTCCTTCATTTATTTTCCCTCTGTTTGGTATCTGGAAAGCATTCTGCAGGGGCAGGAAGACAAACACATTAAAATTACATTCTAACAAATAAGTACCTATGTTGATGTTCTGTTATCAAAACCTTTTAAATCTCAAATACATTTGTCAATCAACGTGAGTGGACTCTTTGGAAAGATTAAAAGAACTATGCTAATGTATATTTGGATTAATTTTTAATTTAAAAAATACATTCAGTGTTTGCTGCTTTCAAAATCCAGCAGTTTGATTAAAAATATAAATAATTACATTTCTATGCAATTCAGGGGCACTGTGGAAAATTGAGCAAGGTGACATCCATTTTTCCATAAGGCGAAAAGAGTTTTTAAACTTTCTTTTTCTGGTATCTAATTAAGATGCATATTAATTTGAGGTTCTAGTATGTAAAGTGCTGCAGCCTTTTAAAAATAACAATTCAAATAAAAAATGCCTTGCTTTTCATGGATTTACAAGTATTTGGCTGAGATTTTTTTTTTAGCTGAATAACAGTTTTTACCAAAGCAAATCATCAAGTGCTCCATTAACCTACATCAGTCTGTTGCCTCAGGCAATGCACAGTGCCTTCCTTCGCAGTTAATTGACAGCTAACTTACCCAGTTAAAGGTCAGTCTGTCCATGGAACCCATCTTCTTATTTCCTTCTGCATTGTTTAAAAGGAGATTCTCCCTTTTTGTAGATCTCACCATCTAATTTTTAAAACTTCTCCTCAGATCGGAACTTCCTGGGAATAGCAGCTGAATTTTCCTGGGCTACACAGCATCTCTCTCAAATCAGTTCAGATGCTCTTTCCTAAGTATCTGTCCTCCTTATGCTGCTAATGGCACATGTGTGTTAAAATGGGTGCAGCTTCTCTGTGATAAAAACTCTTCATTTTATCCAGCAGACATTAAGTACAAGTTTCAAAATTACTTATTGAATTCAAGTCCTTCCACAATGAGTGACAGTTCAGGCAGAATTAAGAAGTTCATTCACATGGTTCAGGATGAAGCCTTCAGCAGGCCTGTTAGCATAGATGACACATACATTCATTCAAATTAATCAAAGACGTTGCCTCCATTTTACTCCCACTACTGAAAAAAAATGAAGTAATGGAATAAATTTCTGAAAATAAGAATTCTTACAGTTTTAAAGGGACATCATTTACCTGTAGAAATTGAGCTTCTTTTAGAAAATACTGCAGGATAAGATTTCTGTAAACAAACGCATTCAGAAAAGCAACAGATCTGTTACACATCTTCTTCCTTCAGGTACCTGAAGGACTTTCACCACTTTCCATCTGGTTGGTTTTAGTGAGAGGTACACAGTAAAACATTCCTGGATGTAGACACTGTTCTTGTTTGTCACTTGATTGTGCATGTCTATGTTCAATGTAATTCCATTCTAGATACAGAGTTTGGTAGGAACAGAATTAAAGCTTCCTTCTTGTTTGTTTGTTCCCATTTGGATACAGTTATAGTAACGCTGACTGTAGACCCTCTACTGAGCCATCTTTGTAAGTCTAAGTCCTGAAAGACTTTTTTTCTGAGATTTTGAGGTTGTAGAGACATTTTGAGGTATTGCACCAGGTGAAGAAACAATAAGTCAATGTGATTTAATTTAACATTAGGCTTTCTGTGATCATCAGAGAACTGAGAGCTTGGAAAAGTTTTTTTATTCAGCTTCACTAAGCACTGAAGTGTTTAAGTTGCTAAACTTCATCTGTAAAACAAAGTGTAAGTTTCAATACAATCTGAATGACTAAATTACTGAAGAATTTATGGATAAGACATGAATTAAAAATGGCTATAACACACAGAGATTTTGATCTTAGTACAGTGTGGAAAGCTTGACAACTTATGTTAGTAAATTGTTAAAGCATAAATGCTTCTGAACGTAGAAATCTAGATAGTATTTTTTTCCAGGCAACTCAAATCTCTCAATAGTTCTGAATAATTCAACTTTGATAACTTTTATGGTTCTGTAATTATAATACAGATAATAATAACTACATCTTGAAAACAAACATTCTATTTCAATGACAGGAACTTTGATTATAAAAATTAAATAAATTTAATTTTAATTATAAAAATTAAAGTAATATAAAAATGGGTTTACAGTGTTTGGAACAAAAAGCGTCCAGATGTAACCCTGTGCTCAGGATTTTGCACTGTAAACTTCAACAGTATACTTCTGTCAGACCGGAGCCCAGAAGCACTTACAATGATTGCAGACAGAGAATACAGGAGATTCCATCATATGGCACAAGAAGCATTGCAATTTGCAACTTCTTACATAATTGAAAAATATGAAGAGCTATAGTTTTAACTATTTGTGAAGCCAAACAGGTATTTCTTCACTGTCATTTTATGTTCTGTGCTAGAAGTTATCTGGGCAATCAAAGTATGTCTAAGAAGCATTTATATTTGGCATACCTCTGCAATGCAGGAACTAGTGATAGATATAATATTCTTTTAACATCAAGTGCTAAATCCTCAAATATTTTTTATAATTATAATGTAAATATCACAGTTATATTTTTATCTATACCAAGGAATAATTACTCACTTACTGTTTCCTTTCCATGGTGAAAACTGTTGACTGTTTATATTTGCATTCCTACTGTTAAACTTTTACACATTTAGTTTAGCAATGCTTCGTTTCAAGCACTTTCTAGGCCTGATCACAAAGCCAGGTTGAAAGCCAGGTGATGGATCTTTAGACTCACGTTACAGAACTAAGATACAAAATAATTGTGTAGCCTCTTATTGTTTTGCCCAAGAGTTAATTTTCTAGAGAATGTATTCACTGTGAATATTCAATAAATTTTTATAATCAAGCTATTTCTACTCAACTTATTCACAAAATGGGTTTTTTTCAATTTTAGTCTAATAAGATGGTTAATTATTGTGCTGTTCTATTTCTGCATAACATTTATTAATAGAATTGTTTCTGCTGCCTGATGATGTGCAATTTTTTCAAGGAAACATTTACAGAAAATATGAATTTCATGGTTATTCCTTTTCTGTTACTTCAGTGATAGAGTTATCTGGTGCTATACAGTATAAATAATTGATGCTGATACTTAATATATAGTGCTATTGTGGGATTGCAATGGGTTTTTACTTTCATTCAAGTGCCAAATTACACCTAAGCCTTAGGACCTCTTAAGTACAGAAAAACATATTCATGTGAATTAGTACAAATAGGGTAGGTTCTTATGCCTTTATTTTCACAAAGAAAGGAAAATTAGCATTTAGTGATGGGGGACAGGAGTTTTCTTCAGACTTGAGGAAATCTAATATATGCCTTTCACAACCAACAGTACTATAACGGTAAACTTCCAAAATAATTGATGCTTTCATAGGGAAATTGACATTGGACTTCAGCACTCAAAAAGATTTTTTTCTCTTGTGTATTTGGAATACCTCAGAAGAATAACAGAAGTACGTATTTTAGACATTTTTCCTGCCACCTTCTATGAATAAGTCAGCATCTTGTGTTTTTCACCTTTCACTTGCAAGATTTCCTTCTCAAAACCTTGCACACCATTTCTGTTGTTCACAAAATTTGAAGCATACAGTTTTCACTAAAATGCATTGAATACAATTGTGTTTCTGCATGGTACTTCACGACAAAAAAATTGAGAAGGAGGCTTTTACATTGGAAAAACTTGTCAGTCTTGGAAATGGCAAAAGTGAGTTCAGATGCAAATATGTGCAGTCTTTGAAAAGGGATGAATTATTACCAACAGGCTATTATAGCAGTACTCCTCAAAACATCAGACCTGTGCATCAGCTTTTTTCTGATCTGGTATTTCATAGAGACTGCAGGGCATATGAGATTCCTGCTAGAACGTTTTTATGAAATACAAACATGACTGTCTTGCATTTCCAATTAGATAAATGGGTACTACTGTTAATTGCATAACTGCAGTTTCTCCCTTAACCTCTGCCTCAGCTCAGGCTCCCAACGGCTGATGTTTAATTAGCTGATAGTAAGAAATGTGCTCAGATTGAAATACAATCTCTGTTACAGGTCACTACATAAAATTTCAGACTTATATTTTATTGGTGTCTACACAAATTTGCTTCACAGAACCATTAGTATCCCAGAAACAGACTGAGATTTTTCACATTCTGATGTTTTCATGTCTTCATGCCTGTAACAAGATCTTAAATTCAGATGCATGCAGATATCGAAGAATATGCTATTATCAGCATCAAAATAAAAGAATATTGAGCATAATACATAACAAACATTAACTATTCCTATATTCCATGTCATCCAGCCACAAGGCAACTTCACTTAAGGCCACATAACCACTCAGCCTGGCACTAAATCTGACTTAAGGGAAAGCAGTGCATACAAAGCACTGCTCAGCATTGTCTGCAATCCAAAGCCCACCAAAGATGAGAGAGCACATGCACTTAGATCTGCAAAATACTACATACATATGCTTATAGGTAGTATTCAAAGCCACAGATTTAGAAGAATGATCCCACTGTGACTCACACAAAACATGCAAAATTCATTTTCCAGACCAAACACTGCAGTGTAAAAGGGGGCAGGAAAGCCAGAAATCATTCAGAATCATCTGCTACTTTAAAGATGTGACCTAAATGTAGTAGCCAAAGAAAAGACATCAGAAGACAGAGCTTTACAGCAACAGGAGATTATTACACATACTGGAGGAAAAAAAAATTGCTTGATGAAATTACAATTTCAAAGCAAAATTTAACTCTCCCATCTGCACTATGGTTCTCTTTTGCATGTTTTGAACTTGTTCCACTATAAATCCCCCTGTGCTGTCACATACCATCTACTCAAGAGTGCTATGTGCAGCTCACATGGGAGCTACAGATGGGTCAACGAGGAAAATTTTGCTCTAACATTAAAAAACAAGGAAAAATTTATCTTGCACTTGTGGACAGCTAATGCAAATGTTAATAATTAAGGGGGTGCCCTTGATTCAACTATGCAATGCTACTCCTTATCGCACATTTACCAGGTTTATAAGTAAAGTACCTTGCTAGAATGCTAGCAAAGATGTTGCCTTTGTTGTCTGGCATGGCCTTTGTCTTGGGAGCCACCATTTTCTTTTCTCCAAGTACAGACTATATCAAAGTGGTGCATCAAAGATTAGAAAGCTTGTTCATTAAGTATTTGTAAGAATTTATCTTTAAATGGATGACTGCAAAAACAAGTAATGTCCTCTCACTTGCTCAGGACACATTTACTTTATGGAATAACATGTGAATTCAATACAAAAAGCAAATTCTCTCAACCAGACATTTTCCTGAGGGACTGAGGAGGGGGGGGACATTAAAAAAATAAACACACACACTGCTGCATTTCTGATATGGGAAGCAAGGCAGAATAAAAATCATCTGTCAGTTCCACACAGCAGAGCCCAGTTCCCATATGCCACTATCTATCCAGAAGAGGATTACTGTTTTAATATGCTTAGTTCACATCATCTATTCCACACTCAGTGGGCAAAACAAAATCAAAAAATCCATCTATATAATATGAAAGAGTTTACTGCAATCCACACATATAATCCCAGAAATGGGCTTTGTGAGGGAAAATTGTATAGCAACCAGGGGAAAGCAGGTTTTCTTAGGCTACTAAGCAACCATGACTGCAACCGCAGCTGCTGCTGCAGCCTCTGGCCAAACTTCTGCTCACTAAAAACCCCCAGTGCTGTTGTGTGACCACTGGATCTGCATAGTCAAAGACCCATCAGCTCTCAGCAAATTCTAAGTCTTAACAATATTATTTCATTCTGCTTTTGCAAGGGTGTTTATTCAGTGATACAGCACAGGTCCCTGCTTATGCAATATGCTTTCTGTTCCCATGGAAGCAGTGAAACCACAGCTATTGCCTGTGTCCAGCACTTACCAAAGCCTGGGAATAAAGGCAGACCTTGCTGCAAAGGGAAGAGAGCACCTGGATAAAGAGATGATGAGCTGCAAGCATGTTTTATACAGTGTCACTTTGCCAACAAGATAGACCATGCTGAAAAATAATTTCAAATCATGTTTCTAAAAAATGTGGCAGCTGCTGTCTACTTGACAAGTGCAAATAAAGATGTTTTTTTCACCTAAAGAAACTTCACTGATAATACTTCTTCAGGGGAGCAAGGATTTGTGTTATGGCAGTCCTTCCTCCTCAGGGGAAGGAACCCTCACATTCTTCCCCCCTGATTCAGTATGGGTCCGACCCACAGGAGATAGCTCTCCAAAAACTTCCCACAGGTTGCAGTTCTTTATGAATTGTTCCTGTGTGGGTCCCTTCCATGGGATTTAGTCCTTCACAGACTGCTCCCATGTGAGTCCCCAAGGAGATCACAAGTCCTAACAGCAAACTTGCTCCAACATGGGTTTCTCTCTCCATGAGTTCAGAAGTCCTGTCAGGAGTCTGCTCCAGTGCAGGATTCCCCCAGTGTCACAGCCTTCTCGAGTCCCTTAGTCCAAAAGCCATATAATTACATTCCACAAGGGGTATTTCAATATTCATGTGCTTGAAGGAGGAAGCAAAGAACTATCCTTACTCCATTATGTTAGTTCAGGACGTAAGGTCCAAATGACTGCAGTGCTCTCTGGACACTGCAAGCTGAAGACTGATACAGAGCCTCTGGTGTAGATTCCATAGATGCTACACTCTGAGGCTCAGGCAGGTAAGGCAGAATGTACAAATGTACTGCTGGCAACACAGCAAGGTTGGAATGATAAAGTGGCACCTTAACTGTACTTTGGTTATTTAATCTTGAAAAGGTGGTTGTTAGTCTTAAAGACCAAGTGAAAGCTCAGAGAACAGGGTGAGAAATACACCACAGATATGACCATACTTGACCATCAGTATCACCTTTGGATGTGTGCCAGGCAGACCTGTCACACTTTGGGACCCAGACATTGATGGTCCTTTTCTCTCTATTTAACTAGATAAAGGACAGAAGTTCTTGTCAAGGTATGTCACAGACAAAATAACAACTGCTTCATTTAAGGCAAAAAAATCTATATAACCCCTTTCCTGATCATAGAATCATTAGGGATCAGAAAGGACCTCGAATGATCATGTAGTCCAATCACCCTGTCACAGGAGGATCACCTAGTCCAAGTTGCACAGGAACACATCCAGTTATCCAACACTTCTGTTCCTCCATTCTTTTCCAGTCAGTATGAACTTCACCACACTGGCATGATTTTTAAAATAGGATAGAAAACAGCTCTACAAATTCATATACCAGTTCCCTCATGACCCACAGGTGGATCCTGTCAAGTCTCATGGGCTTGTACAACTTCTGGTTCTTTAGATGGTCTTGAACCTGACCTTTGTTTACAGTTGGCAAATTTTTCTTCTCCCAGTATGTACATCTGCATTCTGTAATCTGGGCTCACTACAAAGCTCCTTACCTGAAAAAATACACATACAAACTCGGGCCAAAAGAGAAGCAGAATGTGTACAGAAAAGAGAAAAAAAGAACCTTCTCAGGCAAAAGTCAGATTTTGTCCAGTTAATCTAAAAAAACCTCCAAAATACAAAAAGAGAGAGTGTGACAATTCCCAGTTCCTAAAAAAGCTGTTATAAGAGTAACTGATCATCTATATTCCATGACCCAATTGACAGTAAACAAATTCTACTCAACCCGCAGGAAAAAAACACAGGGTTTAAATATTCTCCAAAATTCCTCAGTGTAATAAGCAGTCAGAATAATCTATTTCTGAATATTGTAGTATTCTTTTGGAAGCAGAGGGTTTTCTTCATGACCTTCCCATCAGTTATCGAGAGTTGATTTCATAATAAAACTTCATCCTCAAACTAGATGGAATTAATTTTTACCATCTGATCATATTTGTAACTTTAACATCTACTCCATACTTCAAGAAAATAATTTTCCCTTATGTCCTATTTTTATAATATATATCAGAATTAGCCACAAACTGGTATTTTTTCATATTAAATTTACTTATTTATTTAAAAGGAAGCTTCAGCTAGGTTTTTCTCACCCACTGAGCATTTAGAACAAATTCTCAATACCCTTATAAATATGCATTTTTTTATGATTAAAAAAGGAAAATACATCATACTGATGTTTTGTAATTTAGTCTTATTTAAACAAATTATTGCCTATCACATTTTACAAAATCCCTCAAGCTGATCAGTGATATTCCCTGCAGAATGAATTTCAGTAATCTATCAGTACATTCAAAAAGTAATATGAAACAAAAGCCGAGCATTAGCACAATTCTTCCTGCCCTTACAGCAGTCACGCAGCTTGCATTGCACCCCTCCAACCAGACACTTATTTATAGTGAGAATTGCTAGAATAGGGACTGGTTACTACAGTGGGTTTACTGTACCAGATTATCACAGCTGCTTTCTTAACTGGCCTACAGATAGTACAGTAATAAAAAATTGGGGATAGTAGGAGTTTTGCCAGTTTCTGAAGTTACACCAAGATATACCTTTTTTTACCAGATACGCACCCTACCCACCCTGATCCTCCAGAATGAGGAACCACGTGTGAAATGGAGGAGAAAAAGCACTATTGACTAATTTTTAATGGTGTACGCTAATGATTTTCAAGCAAGATTCAGGATTTCAGATCAAGCAAGGCTGATACACTAAATGCAACTGTAAGAGGCCATTGCATATTAATCACGCTTCCCAGTAATAGTTCCATATTTGGCAATAGTGAAGTCTTATTACAACTTCTCAACTCCTGTTTTACATGCAGTCCAGCAGCAAGTCTAAACAAAATGGATTCTTTTTACTTAAAGGCTAGACCAGTTATAAATAGGAACGACCAGCAGACATCTCCACACCACTCAAAAAAAGTTCCTGGAATATGGTCCTGATAATGAGGCACAAACCTTGTCTGCACACAAGTCCTTTACTTCCATAAACCCTCCTGACCATCTATGCTGCTTGACCTCCTTTTTGCAGGAGTACCAACAAGCCCCTTGTGTTCCTGAGTCAGCAGCAACCCTAAAAATCTTTCCTAAGAGGGTTAGGACAAAACTGTATGTTGGTATGGCAACATTTGCAACCTGTTGCAGCTCTGAAAAGTCTTTTTCAATTACTTGTAGTCAGACTACAGGTGTGAACCTGGCTGTAGACATGTAGTACAATTTTGCTTTTACCCTCTTATGAAACTTCTTCACCTGTCTGCTCAGTACAGAGCATGGTCTGGTACTTCCTCTGTGGGTAAATGAAAAATGGGGGTGTGAATCTTCACCCTCTATTGCCATAGCAGACTGGCTACAGCAGCCAAGATAGCAACCATCTGAGTAAGAACAGCAGGTAATTTCCCATGCTCTCCAAAACAAGGAGGGACAGAAACAATGGCTGCTTGAGTCACACTTCTTTCTTGAACGTTAAAAAATAAAGCACAATGCAAGAATAAGCTCACAGGCAAGACAACTCTGCAGACATTATTAATGTGTTGCAGAAGAATGAAAATTCTGTCCCACACAGAGGACTCCTACAGGCCTTACCCAGGGGACCCACCTAATTACATCAATAGGAGCTTGCCTGAAGAAAGGCTGCAAACTTTGTTCCATAAATAGGATCTCAAAATAATGCGTTTCACCATGGAAACAATCGTTCAGGTTAATTCTGTTCTCTTTAAGACTGTAGCAGGAACCGCTCCAGAGACTTCAAAGGTTAATCACATGCTTTGGTGTCGCGCATGGGGTTGAAGGGTTCCATTTTGCTCAGTCCAAGTCACTGGTGCTGAAGCGAGGGAACTCTCGTCGGAGTGCACCTGCAAGTGAGTCCTGGCAGTGCAGAGATGCTTTTCCCAGGGCCGTCCAGCTATTCTGTTTCAGAGGAAGATTTCCCAGAATCCAGACAAAATCCCCAGAGTCCCCACAGCGCATCCCGCGCACCCCCTTGCCTACCGGGACGCCGTCGGGGCGTCCCAGATGCGTGCATGTACAAATCGCTGGCTGCAGCTGACCCTTCCCCCGGCCTTAGTACTGGGGCTTCCCTTGCGCCGCCGATCGCCCTGACTCTCGACAGAGCCCCGCCTCGAAGG